>JAJOZX010008499.1:0-186165 GCA_023014485.1 Bathynomus jamesi
GTACGGTACTAAGCGTTAATAGTAAATGCAACAATTGAGACGAGTTAATGTTAAATCGAAATGTTAAATAATGTTAAATCTATAAAATTAATTTTTAGAAATTTAGCTGAAGCTATTAATATTATGAGCATTAACATTTATGTTATTCTGAAGTGTTTTAACACGTTTAATTAAAGCACGTTTTTTTAACACGTTTAATTAAAGCACGTTTATAATGTTTGATCTTGTTAAACATGAGATTTTCAAAACTGTGTAGTAAGGTATCAAATTTTTGTATTTAAGTCCAAAACTTTCTTTTTTTGGGAGGAAACGGTTGGTTTCAAAAGTATCGAGTTTTCTTTTGGCATCTAGGTGTATATTATAGGTTTCTATTACACAACTTCTCAGGAGCAAGATCACAACACACACACACACACACACTTTTTTACATTTTCAGTTGTGGATTGCAACATGTAACCCATCCTAATTAATCTAATTAACTTTTTTTTATGCAGGAAGGATGGGCCAAGGGCAAATGTCCTCAAAAACGCCCCTCCCATAAAGGAAGAAAAGAGCTAAAATCAAGGTCCAAGGTTTTCGAGATACCTGGACACGCATCGTTTGAAAAATTGAAGGTCATAGACGGGGAGGAAATGGATTGAGGAAGATTGTTCCAGAGTTGACTGGTTGAGTAGATGAAAGACTGAAAATACCGTTTAACCCTTACGTTAGAGAGTTGGACAGAAAGGGAATGAAAATATGTCGAAAGTCGGGTACTGCGTCCTCTCCTTAAAGGAGACGGCATGCAGTTAGAGAGTTCAGAAGAACAGCGTCCGTTATAATAACGATAGTAGAGAGAGAACGAGGCAACATTGCGGCGGAGAGAGAGATTGAAGACAGTCAGTAAGAAGTGGGGAAGTGATGAGACGAAAAGCCTTTGATTCCACCTGGTCAAGTAGGGCTGTGTGGGTTGAGCCACCCAACACATTAGAAGCGTACTCCATACAGGGGCGGACAAGACCCCCGTACGGAGACGGCAATTGAGTAGGGATGAAGAAACTGAAGCCGGTACAGCACACCTACCTTTTTAGAAGCTGGTTTAGAAAAGAGAGTACAGTATAGTGATCTTTCCTGGAAAGATCACTTTAAAATAAACACCAAAAATGTTAAGAGAAGAGAAAGGATTGAGTCGTGTATTGTTGAAGGTAAGGGGATAGTCCTGTGGAAGATTGTGACGAGCAGACAGATGAAGGAACCGAGCTTTTGAGACATTGAAAGTTACAAGGTTATCTCTGCCCCAGTTAGAGATAGTGGAAAGATCAGAGGTCAGGTGTATCTTAGCCGTCCCACGCGAAGCATTGAGTGTCTTTTGAGAGGGAGGGTTTGGGATACGGGTGGAGAAGTGAAGAGTGGAATCGTCGGCATACGAGTGGGTAGGACAGGAAGTGCGACTTAATAAATCATTGATAAATAAAAGGAAAAGAGTGGGCGACAGGACAGAGTCCCGAGGAACACCGCTATTAATAGCTTTAGGAGAAGAACAGTGGCAATCTACAACCGCAGCTATAGATCGGCCAGAAAGGAAATTAGAGATGAAGGCACAGACAGGAGGAGAGAAACCGAAGGAGGTCATTTTGGAAATTAAGGATTTGTGCTAGACTCTATCAAAAGCTTTTAGTATATCTAGCGCAATAGCAAACGTTTCACCGAAATCTCGAAAGGAGGATGACCAAGAGTCAGAGATACGCGAGAAGACCGCCAGTTCAGCCTCCTTGCGGAACCCATACTGACGATCTGAAAGAAGATTGTCGGAATGGAAAAGAGGAGGGAAAGAAGAAGAAGAAGAAGAGGAAGGAAGTAAAGTTGTTGCAGAGGTTCTGGCAAAATGCCAGAAAGAGCGAGAAGAATTAAAATTTAATAGGTTTTCATATTTTTGTCTGATGAAAGAATTTTTGGCAAGTCGAAAAACACCTTTTGGACGATTCTGGGCAGAAATATAAGCTGAGTGAGAGTCGGGAGTTGGATGGCAACGGTACCTTCTGAAAATCCTCTCTGTTGCGGATAGCAATAGAACGAGTAAAGTTAAATTAAGGTTTTCTTTTTGTTTTTTTTGCATTTGTAGTAGGAATAGAATATGGAATGTACGCCTCCATGCCCGAGAGAATCACCTCAGTGATGCGCTCAGCGAACTGGGAAGGGCCCCTGCCCCGGAAACAATAATCACTCCATGGCCAGTGTCTCCTCGTTATTTTTTTTCATAATCTTTAATCACACTTTCAGTAAAAAGAAAAAGGTGAAACCCCGGGGGACACCGGTAATTTCGCTACACGCAAGTTCGTGTCTCAATATGAGCTCGGTGTGTATCTCAAATATTGTCGCCATCGAGCGGATTCGAATTGACGACCACGGTCTGTGGTGATGATAGAGGGCACACGGGTAATGGGAATCATTGAACTGTAAATACTGTAACATTCAAAGAAGTAACAACGCCTCGGTTGATTCCGTGACACCGATTTTGATGATATTGAATTAAATTTACTTGGTGCCAAATCGGAATTTGATTTTTCGTAATCGAATCCCGCAGGAGAGATAAATGAGAGTTAATATTTTACAAGTGTTCCAGAACTGTTTTTATACTTTGGCAATTTAGTGGTTATTGTGTACATGCAGAAAATAATAATTGGTTGAAAATGGTTGGAAACGAAATTATTTGACAAACAGTTCAATAATTAAATCGGTTCAACCTTGTTTAATTCCGTGATCAGAAAAATAAGTATAGTTAACAATTGTTCACAACGCTTAACAATGCCAAATTCACCATTTGGATTTTGACTGTTTTAAAATGTTATATATAATTTAAACGCAGAGTGCCCACGGGTATCTCAAAAACTTTGGAACTTCATTTCGGATCTCTTCTTGTATGGAAAGGCGGGAGGGGGCGGATACTCGTTTTGGCGGGCATTCACCCTTGTCGTCTCCTTGCATTTATATATATGGGATGAATTTCACAATTAAACACATGAAATGAATGAATGCTGCAAATCCACAAGGAAAAAGAAAAACGATTCCAAGGAATTTCGTGTGTTCAGAGCTCGAGGTGTAGCTCTGAATACATGAAAGGCCTTGGAATCGTTTTTCTTTTTCCTTGTGGGTTTACAGCATATATATATATATATATATATATATATATGGTAATCCGGTAGAAGTTTCGTGGGTCGGTCTCTCTTCACACGAAGGTCAAGCTAGTGGCCCCACCTCTTGGCCTGGCCTGATAAAGGAGCTAGTTGCTCTCTTTCGATCTCTATCGCATATAGTCAGGCACACCCGGCTCATCCGGTACCATCCTGAGCCAGGCATCAAGTCATTTGAAGGTTTCACCTTTGACACCCGTGATGTTCCTGATGTCTTTCGGAAGCTGCTTAAAAAGTCTTGGCCCCCTGACAACCAAACTATTTTCCTTCAATGTTGAGGGTGTCCCTCGTGGCCGTTAGTTTTGGAACATTATACATTCTACTTTTCCTATTTTTCAGTGTTCTTTGGATGGTTACTGGTTTAGTTTGAAGTTAGGTGCCAGTTTTTCGATCATTTTCCACATATAAATTATGCTTTACCTCTCTTCTTTCCAGCAAATAGATTTAATTTACGTAGTCTTTCCCGGTAGTTTATTTCTTTGCAGCCATCAATCTTAGTTGTGAAATTCGTTACCTTCTCGTTCCTTCTTTTGAAGGTTCCATAGCTGTCCTGTAACTAATTTGTTTTTTTTTTGTGGCTGATTCTGCGTTTCAAAGTTTGCATCATCGGTCATTATTACCCCTAAATCTTTTGCTTTCGTGCTTCTCTGAATTTCCTGTCTATTCCTGTCTGTCAGCATAGTTTGCTGTCTAAGTTATTCATTTCCATATCTTAAGAGCTGAAATTTCTCGGTGTTGAAATTCGTGTTACTGTCTTCTGACCATTTGTATATTCTATTCGGCTTCCACCCTTTCTGCATTGCCGATTTTTCTTTTGATCTTTGGGTCGTCTGCAAACGATGTTACTATACTGGTATATATGTAAATGTGTGTGTGTCTGAGAAATCTACCCAATGGGAAATATATTTATGGAACGCTATCATAAATGTTCAGGCTGTTTTCCATGTAATTGAAAACTCATTAACATGATCAATTATTTAATGTAATTCTTTGACTACAGACGTTTAGGACACACACACACACACACACATATATATATATATATATATATATATATATATATATATATATATATATATATATATATATTCCCATTTCTATGTGGACTACTGTCTAGTCTGTATTATTTTCTAATGAGTAAAATGTCTAACTTATGTATTTTATTAATTAGTGCAAACCACTATGATTATATGAAGTCGGTAATTAAGGGCAGAGGTAATTACTTAAGCCGCATTTGAAAATGTATTCGTGTTAAGCGATTTTTCTGTTAATAATTTTAGAAAAATTGTGAGTGTTTTGAATTTTTTTGATTTATTTTTTTCACTCTAAAATTAAGTTTTGAAGATCTTAGTAATTATTACCTTTTGGTAACGTCGTCTTCTACGAGTTCAAATAGTTTAATTATTATTATTTATTATTAGTATTCCTTCAATAGTTTTTGATTTATTCGTTTCGCTGACGCTTCGTTCAAACACAATGTTATCATTACTCTTGTATTAAAATTTTACTGTAGTAAGTTTAGTAAGAAACATTTAATTGTTAGGTTGAAAACGATAAATAAGAAATTTCAACTTTTGAAAGGAGATCATCAAAGTTAAAAAAAAAAAAAATTATTATTTGACTGATAAAAACGTTTGAAAATAATTTTTCGCTAATTATATATGAGAGAGCTCCACCCACTGTTCATTTGATATATGCCATACAATTATATATATATTAGGGGTCTAAAAATGAGGTAATGTTGTGTTTGCGTGTAATTTCACGTTACTAAAAAAGAGACTTGGGGAACATTAATTTTTGTAGAAAAATAGTTTTTATTAATTAAATTAAAATTTTATTCACCATTTTTTAATACTTCGTGAACCAATTTTATATTTATCGGATTTTAATTACAAAGCATTAATTCCTTCGTGGAAAAGGACTGATTTTTACTGTTTTTTTTATGTATATTGATTAATTGATGTACGAGTTTACTGTTCATAATTTCATTGAAGCCTTTGACATCAAAATGTGTGTGTTTAATGGAAGTTAAAAGGGAACAGCAGGTTTTTAATTGTCTCCTTGTGTTTTGGTTAGGCACAAAAATCTCTCGGAAAGTAAAAATAGGCTCTGTAGTTGGACTGCAAAATTGTTTACTGTACGTGTTTTGAGGATTATAATTAGACCACATTCAATTTAAATGTTTGTATTGTCTTCTTGTAAATTATATTATATATATAATATATATTTATTTTTAATTAAATCTTTTATAATTAAGTATATTTTGGTGTCTTTGTAAAATCACAGCTGACAGAGTGCCACCGCCTAAGAATTGCCAGTTTCTCGCTATATATTTTTAACTCTATCAAATTATCCGTAAATAATGGTTTGCACATTCCTAACACGCGCGATTAATTTTAATATGAATTTCGCATCAGTGACTTCTATTTAATTAAACGTAACTACTACGCTAATTAAATATAATTTGGTTAAATTATGAGCAGTAAATTCTCCCAAATATCCTAAATGGCAACTCAACATAGGTTCGCGTCGTCTGCTTTTAGTTCGCTTCCGATCGTCGTGGGGAAAGTCAGCGTTTTATTCTTCTCGCTTTTGCCTTTGGCACGTGTGATTGTAAAATCAATATTTACTGTAAATTTATTTAGTCAGTAATTTACGATAAAAAACGGCGATAGGGCGTATATATAATGTATATATATATTTCGATGCACACCCACGAGGAAAAACTTATTTCATGTGCTTAATTGTCAAAATTCATCCGATCCCGATGTTTAGTCATTAAAGTTTGATTTCAAAATGCTAAAAATGTGAAATAATTTTTGTTAATGTAACGAGCTATACTATACCTACATCTGTAGCTATTCTATAACATTTACCCCCTATCCCCCTTCCTTAAGACTTCAGTAAATTCTATTCATTTCAAATTTATTACCATGCTGGAAGGAGTTGGACATGTCGTAGCTTAATGGTAGTTAACAGGCCTAGAGGTGTTACTGACATTTTAATAGTAAAATTTATCGTTTTGTATCAGTGAAGTGCGATACAGTAATAAAACATTGTATAACTCTTGCTATGTGTAATTTTAACCCAAATATTGAACACTGATCATTGCATTAACTTAAGAAGTGTACTTCAGACCCCCAAAATGGAAATCATCAAGGGTAAGATTATATATATGTTAGTGAATATGTGAAACTAGTCATTTCACGTTATGCCTAAAGTTTTCAGGCATTTCGCGTAATTCGATTAAGCGATGAATGACTTCGTGAAGGTTAGGCTAGGTTAGATTAGTAATGTGTATTACCTATGTTTAAGGGTCACAGGTATTATGCGAAATATCTGAAATTCTTAGGCATTACGTGAAATGACTGGTTTCACACATTGACTGACATATATATATATATATATATATATATATATATATATATATATATATATATTATATATATTTATTTATTTATTTATTAAGATTTCCATAATGAAAATTGTTAAGCAACATAAAGTACCAGTAGTACAAACAAAAAGAGGCCAGTAGAAAAAGCAAAGTCTTAGGTTCATTACAGTGGCGTACGCCAACCAAAAGTTTCCACTCTTATGGCGTATGCCAACCAGAATGTGTCGTGACGAGTTTAAAATAAAATGTGAAAAAAATGTCCCATTTCCCGTGGTTGGTTTGAGAGTTAAAAAAGACGTAGCTTCTCATTTTGGCTGTGAAGCGCAAAAACTTAAAATTCAAATGCCTTTTCTCATTATGATCGCTTACGAGCGATCAAATTCACTAAATTTGGAAAAAAAAAGTACTTGTTTTTATTGTTTGTACATGAACTTTTGTCATCAGACAAGCGTTTGTGCTTAGCAATTTATGGAGATGCTAATTGTGAAGAACAATTGAGTAAAAAAAATGAACTAGGTCATTTCATTAATTAAGTTCCCAAATATACACCTATTTAAAGTGTATTTGTATTAAAAGACACTTTGGCTCTGTACTAACATTCCTCATCAAGTCAGAAAATTATCCAAACCCGATACAGATTCTTTAGCAAGTTGACTTTCAATTAGTTTTGTACAAAATGCGTAAGCAAATGCGTAAACAAAGCTTTTCAAAATGGTTACGAGTGAAAACTATTGTTGAAGACTTGTTTTTTGTACACTTAAGAATTTCTCCGTGTAAAGTTCGAACAGTGGATATTATAATACCAAAATAGTACCAAAAAGAACTAAGTCCGGGTATGCGATTAATCTTCTGAGCGTGATTGCTGGGCTCAACTAATGATGTATTTACCAAAATTATAAACTTGTGAGCATTAAAAGCGAAGGATGAAGCTAGGATGTTTTGTCTTGCTTTAGGATAAACACTTTAGGCGATTTTTACCACATTCCTAATCCTAAATGGGCACGATGAGGCAGAGAGGGAGGGATAAACCCTACTTTTATACCAGTCCTTTAGGAGCTAGGCCTATCCGCTACAAAGACAGGGAATGTCATTCCTTGACGAGGTGTACTTCTGAATACACGAAAGGCTTTGGAATAATTTTTCTTTTTCCTTGTGGATTTGCATCACTAATTAATTTCGGGTGTTTAATTGTGAAATTCATCCCATACCGTACGTATTATAAAAATATACCTTTCAACCTTTCAAAGGTTCCGTGCGATGATTCCTCATTTTACGAAGGTCAAGCTTGTCGCCTCCTCTCGAGTTGGCCTGGTGAAGTAGTGAGTTAGTTTCTTGTACTCTCCACCTCACAGAGCCAGGTACGCCGGTTCATCGGGGATTGTTCTGAGCTAGGCTTCTAATCTTCTTTGAAGATGTCCACTGCAACACCATTCGTGTTCCTTAGGTCTTTGGGCAGCTGATTAAACAGGTTTGGTCCTCTCGCAACAAACTATTTTCTTTCAGGGTTAAGGATGTTCCCTGTCTCGCCTTTAATTTGGGAACACGTCTTCCTTTTCTACTTTCCACCGTTGTTTGAGGAGTTACAGGGCTCAGAGTAAGATTAGGGACTAGTTTCTCCATTATTTTCCAAATGTAAATAATGGTGTGTCTCTCTTCTCCTTTCCAGTGAATATAGGTTTAGTTCGCGTAACCTTTCCCAGTACCGTAATCTAGTTCTTTGCACCCCTTGATCTTTGCTGTGAAGCTTCTCTGAATCCCTTCTAGTTGTCTAATGTCTTCTTTTTTACATGGGCATGTTAGGACCGAGCAGTACTCCAATTTGGGTATGATCAGTCTTTTCAGTAGAGGAATCATTATATTCGTATCCCTTCGTTTAAAGGTTCTCAGTATCTGTCCAGTTATTCTCGTTGCTCTGTTTACTGCTATCTTATTTTGTGTTTCAAATTTCGCATCATCAGTCATTACCAGTGGTGGGCACCGTTAACCAAAAAGTTAACTTCGATAACGATAATCCGTTAACCCCAATTTTTAACTCCGATAACGATAATCCGATAATTTTACTACAAAGTTAACGGAAGTTAACGATAATCCGTTAACGATAACTATTTCTTTACTAACATTTAAAAAAATCGAGGAAAAAGCTTTAAAACCCATAGAAAATGTTTATTTATGCAAAATCCAACAATAAATAGGTATTTAACTGTATTTTATCAAGTTTTGCAACTTTTTGCTTAATAACTTTTTTTTAATTTTTAATAAAAAATTTACTGATTACATGTTTTGAAACCCTTGTAACCACTAACCATTAACTAAATTTTAATTTACCAGAGAATTATTATGGCGGGAACTGAAAGGTAAAATTAAATTTTAGGCACATTTATTAAAGACTGACACAATGTGCTGGTTGGCCCAGAGCTGGGCACTTGCGTTTTTTTGCGCGTTTTTTTGCGGTACTGCGGTACTACTACCGCACTACCAAACCGGTACCGCATAACGCAGTACCGCAAAGGATCGCTGAAAGTACAGCAGTACCGCTACCGCATTCAAATTTCCCGCGGTACTTTCCGCGGTACCGACCAACACGGCAGTACCGCAGTACCGCAAAAAAACCGCAAGTGCCCAGCTCTGCTGGTTGCCCTTCAGAAAGACCAACTTCTCAAAGTTAGGCCCAACTGCCAGTCTTGACCTCTTGGGCCTCAGGATGTCCTTGCCGAGAGAGAGGAGCCGTTCCACTGCGGCAGAGGACGGAATTGGCAGACTGAAGTTATTGCGGTTTGAATTCATTCGCGGAGCGGTGATCTTCCGTGAATGACTCCTCGCAGTTAACGTGTTAACGGACTTTAACAGACTAAATATCGAGTTATCGGAAGTTAACTGGTCCGATAACGATAAATGGAAATTAACTTCCGTTAAAAAAGTTAACTTCGTTAATTAACTGTTATCGGATTAACGCTTTAGTGCCCAACACTGGTCATTACACATTTAATGGCAAGTCATCCAAAAAAGCTTTTTCCGAACGGGTCCCTCAAGGCTCTGTTCTCTCACCAACACTGTTCAACTTATACATGCATGACATTCCAACACCCATAGATAACAAGCTTACCTTATCATATGCAGATGACATCACTCTAACATCCACCCACAAGGCCACACAACATCGACACCGCTACAAATAACGTACAAACATGCATAAACAGTATACAAGACTGGCTCACACACAAAAGACTCAAAGTAGCGCCCACAAAATCAACCATCACCTTTCTCACAAGCAACACAAAAGAACACCAGATAACTCCACAGCTTACACTAAAGAACACAAACATTCCACACACTAACAGGACCAAAATACTTGGTCACATACAACACATCATTATCTTTTGCAAACCACATTCAGGACATCAAAAACAAATGTACGTCAAGACTTAACACGCTTAGGGTACTAACAGGCACAAACTTTGGACACCAGCAGGAAACAACATCACTCATACTGTATACAAACAATATATTCGCTCAGTTATGGACTATGCTAGCCCATGCTGGGCACCCATTATCTCAAACACACACATAAACACCTTACAGACAATACAAAACAACGCACTTCGTATCATTACAGGATGTACTCAACACCAATAGAACACCTGCACACAGAAACAAAAATACTGAAAGTTAGGGAACATTTAGACATGAGGGACACAATTCATGGCAGCAGCGACCAACCCACAACACCCTTGCCACTACATGTACAATCATGCACCGACACCTCGCACCATTAAGGTAACACCAGAGAGACATTATAACCAAATACTCCATTCCATACCACGCCCCACAGACATCACACAGTACAGAAAACACATACACACACGCCTAACCCACAAAGCACTGACACGATTCGGTCCGAATGCGGTCCTAGGTACGAAGCCGCCACCCATTGACAGGTCAGAGACCAGCCTGAGCAGATTGGATCGAGTTAATTTAGCACGATTCCGATGTGGACATCACCCCAACTTAGACATATAAACACAGACTAGACAACTCCACAGACGACACCTGTGCCAGGACACACCACAAATAATTGAACACATTATGACAGACTGTACCGCTCTAGCACAACATAGACCACAACACAACACAACATCACTAGTACGCTGAACCTCTAGTCCACTCCGGAGGGCGATCGGTTACCTGCGTGCCACCGGCTTGCTCGTTCAGGGTGGGCTGATCGGCTAACCAACAACAACCCTTAAATCTTTTGCTCTAGAATTTCTCCGAATTTCTTGTCTAGGGTTTGCAAAAAACCTTAGCACCTCCATTTGCAGCTTACATGTTTACTTATATCGAAATAGTTTTTAGTGATTGTAAAAATATATAAAATTCTTTATTTATTGCAGGTATTAAAATTACTCTAGCTGATAGTGATAATATAATGGCTTCTCAATTAATTGGTGATTCGGAGAGGCAACGTGTGATAGATCGCATACGAGCAATAACATTTCGGGAAGCTCGTGATGCTGGAGCCACCTTTATAACACGTTCATGGGTTGCCAAAAAGTTGCGAAGAAGTGAGGGCTTCGTCAAAAAAATTGGAATAAAACTTTGGATGAAGGTAAAATGGATACAACCAAATCTGGGCGCCCAAATTTGCTACTCTCTCAGGAAACAAAGGACATCATTGAAAGCGGTACGCGTAAGCGGAAAAACAGCTGTGCTTAACTTTCCAGAGAGATCGAAGTGTTGAAAGGAAAGATCGTTAGTGGTGAGATCATTCGACTGTACCGTCATAGGCAAGGTTTAAAGCCTTGGCATGAACTTTCAAAGCCAAGAAAAACTCAACTTAACATCGATGACAGAATGTGGTTTGCCCATTATCTTGAAGATTGGGATGTGGATGATTTCATGCATTTAGCTGTCTCCGATGAATTTTTTGTTTACGTAACACGTCGGCCTAACTACCAAAATGATCGAGTGTGGGCCACAACACTAGATGAAATCGATGACAATGAACATTATCGCGAATTATTAAAAAGTCCAGGCTGTGTTGGTGTGTTTTTGTTCACTGCAAAGAAGCTCATGTGGGTGCTGAAGCCAAATGGTCAGAGTTGGGATGGACAGTATTTTCGTGATATTATTCTATCCCAGCATGTCATTCCTTTTCTAAGAAACCCAAACAATGTTATGGATGTCGATCAGGTCACACTTCTGCACGATAAGGTTTGCTGCGCGCCGGGTGCCGTCGGGTCTCGAACCCGGGGCCGATGGATTCGTAGTTAGCGACGCTAACTACTACTACACCGAGGGCGCTATATATATATATATATATATATATATATATATATAAAAGTGTTCTAAAATGACCTAGTAAACTTTTATACGTCTGTCGATCAGTATTGGGACGTTGTGAACAATGTGTTCGAGTTGAAGGAAGAAACTGAACATTTAAAATAAACTATTATTATTGTTGTTTTTGTTATTGTTTGCTGTATTTGAAATAAAATTGTTAAATATCGCATAATTTTTTGTTCTGATATTGCATTCATATAAAAGTTTACTAGTAATTTTAGAACACCCTGTATATATATGGAAATAAGTAAAGGTTTGGAGGTTACTTACGAAGACGTAATCAGTATACAGTTACGTGATCACTATGGCAGTTACGCAGTTATAGCAGTAGTGTTATTTATATTTACGTACTTTAATTACTTGTTACAGTAACAAATTATGGATGGTATTAGTTACAGTTTCGTCTTTTAACTGAATAACAAAACCGTGAACGTCTTTCTTACCGTTAAAAACGCATTTTAGCTCCATTTTAATCGTGTTTTTTTTCTAAACGGCAAATTATCTGCGCAATAAACTTGCGCACAACAGTCGCTTATATTCTTATATGCTTTATGGAACGTCTTTCTTAGAAGTTTTTTTTTTTTTTTTTTTTTTACGTTATGGTCAGGAGTAACAATTGGGCCGTGTAAAGTGCGGGACGTGAGGTGCGAAAGTTCCGTTATAGGCTCCAGATAGGCTAGCTGACTCTGGCTCCATTTATCACTTGTGTAAGTTGTGTATGACCGCTTCACGAGAAACTGTTTAGTTTTATGCATTGGGATGTGATATATATAAGATCTATAATATTCTCTCTCTCTCTCTCTCTCTCTCTCTCTCTCTCTCTCTCTCTCTCTCTCTCTCTCTGGAAAGAGATTTTCTCTACTCTCGTGGTGGCACAACACCGCGAAGTATGAACGACTCGATATCACTTGCTGCATAAACGCCTTTCACGGCGGGAGACCCAAGTTGAAACTGGGCGACATTCAAAGAGTTAGTAGACACGTACACATGACAGATATCCAATTACAGAAAACACGCTCACACACCCTTGCCTGCCTCGTTAATAGACTAGATAAGTATTTTGTAGAAATACATAATTCCCTAATGAACAAAAAACTTTAAAAAAAAATGCATGGCATGGATTAGGTGAGGTAAAGTTGCGTTTCTGCCATCCCCATTTCTTTTTTCTCTTCCTTCGCCTGGATGGTGGGCACATGTGAAGG
Source organism: Bathynomus jamesi (assembly GCA_023014485.1). Taxonomy (NCBI): domain Eukaryota; kingdom Metazoa; phylum Arthropoda; class Malacostraca; order Isopoda; family Cirolanidae; genus Bathynomus; species Bathynomus jamesi. The sequence continues at coordinate 13,104 of JAJOZX010008499.1, forward strand.
GTGAGGGCATGGTGTAGAAAATCTGATTTCCGCTCGAAATTCCCGTTCAACCCCTTTCCTGTAGAAACATTTCATTACCTTGCCACTGTGATGGTTTTGCGCGTACGTGGGTGTAGACATGGAGAGTGCTTAATCCATTTTGGGCTAGCCTGGAGTGGGCCATGGGGTCTTCATTGGCCCGATACTTAGGTAAAACTAAATATTTTGTATAAAATCAAAACATATGTTTGAGGTTTTTGTGACGATATCAAGTACCGTAGTTGATATAGGATTAGCACAAATATATATTTAGTTTATACAACCATGCTCTCAAGTGTACAATTTGTGTGTGTATAACGTAATTGTCGAGCTAGTTTATATGTTCTCTTTCCTGTAAAATATCCTTGGCTGCTTTTCCAGGATTAATTAAGGTATTTTTTTCAACCTTTTTCCGTACCCCCATCTGGCGGAGGGTATGGAGAGAGCCTTATGTTTTTCTATCTAGCTTTTTACTCTTGTTAGAATAATTAAAAAAAAAAGCTGCACTAGTTTTAAACTTCCCCGATTGGATCGAAGGATCTTTAAGGCTCTCTCTCTCTCTCTCTCTCTCTCTCTCTCTCTGTAAAACTCGTAACTAATATCATATTACAATCCAAATACTGTATTTTTTTTTACCTGCTTTGTTCAAAATCACTTTTACAAAACAAGCAATTTCTTCCCTTATGAAAAATAAGTCAGTCAAATTTATTTTGAGAAAACAAACTATATTGTAGGAAATTGCTATAAAAAGACGTAATCATAGAGAAGGGCAGTTTTGCTATGAAATAAATAAATATATATATATATATATATACATACGCACGAGTACAAGTCTTGTAGGTTTCATGGGTCGAAGGAACTTGTAATAATTGTAGGCCCAATCACTTTAATTATTTCTCACTCGATTGACTGACCAATTTCATGATTCGTTTCGGTCTGTTAGCAATTATTTTTTTGCGTTGTACCAAGTGAGCAATTTGGCCGACTGACTCTACTTTAATTAGGACTGAAAATTCTTCTTGGCGTAATGGACTGGTTACTGTATGAGACGTACGTTGTAGGAGGTAATTTGTGTTTTATTTAAATTGTAGCGTAGCATTTAGATCCACGCACTATATAATGAAGTAGGGCTACTTTGTTGAAACGGTAAAGAAAGCATAAATGACGAAATTTTTTTCGGTTGTTTAGGTACTGAAAGAAAAAAGCCACGCCCATTAATTGTGATATTTTTTTACATTTTTCTATAACCAATTGACGTCATTAGTACTCGACTCTCAAAAGTGGTATTCTTTTTACGTAATATTCATTGTATACTTTAATATTTGACATCTATTTTTAAGAACCAAATTTGTGGGCTGACTTTGGCCTAAAGTAATCAGTAGGACCTAACAGTTCAATTCATACATCGCAGTCAGCACAAATAGTTTGTACAATAACTTTATACCTGACCTTTATATAAATCTTTGGTAGCCTAGCCTAGAGCCTTATCTAGCCTAGCTAGGCTAGGCGTGACCGAGCTTGCTTCGATCGTATGGTTTTTACCCCTTTAAGGGATAGCTCGTGGTCTTCGGTAACGCATTGTAGAAAATCGTCTGGCGCCACCCAGAATAAAATCATTGAAATTACACACACACACACACACACACACACACACTGACTGTCCTTTAAAGAGTAAGACAAGAATGCTAATCACCGAATATATATATATATTTTTTTTTTGGAAGATGACAAGGAAGTTGTCAGTTATGAAGAAAAGTAGTTGATTGTTTCTTCTGCGTGATTTTGCATGGTTATTTCTTCAAATCATGCAGGGTAGAATTTTATAGTTTAAACCTTAAAATGGGAAGACATGCAAGTCGGGTTAGGTTATTTTCACTTAGAGGCATACAAAACTAACAAAAATCCTTGAGCTTTACACACACACACATTATATATATATAAGCAAACAACCACAGGGAAAAGGAAAAGGAAACACGAAGTCCGAGCGCTTTCGTGATATATTCACATCATCAAGGAGAAACAAAAATTTTTGTTTCTCCTTGATGATGTGAATATATCACGAAAGCGCTCGGACTTCGTGTTTCCTTTTCCTTTTCCCTGTGGTTGTTTGCTTATTAATAAGATCGTGTTATTCTGTGACTTTAGTGCATATATATATATATATATATATATATATATATATATATGCGCATGCGCCTAGGTGGTGTAGTGGTTAGCATAGAATGAATCCCTCGGCCCCGGGTTTGATTCCTGGTGAGGACAAGCGGGAAGTTCACTTAACCGTTCATTCTTCCCTACGACAAAATTGGTTGGTATAGAAATGGGTGCCTTGGGTAGCCTAGTGGTTAAGACACGGCTGCTGGTCGGGAGGTCGTGAGATCGAGTCCGAGGAGGATTTTGTAATTTCTAACTTAGCTGCTGGGTTGTGGTTAGGATTTCACGTTGAACTGAGGTCTAAGGTTGCGCAGCAAGCTTGACCTTCATCAGAATGAACAATTCGGGCGGAAGCAAAACTTATATACAAAGTGTCCCAAAAGTCAGTTTACCGAGGAAAATGTTTTCTCCTGATGATTATTCTAAACATTATGACACAATTGTTTTTTACAGCAAAAAGCCAGCATGTCTTCAGAACCTTAAAGACTACATCTGTGAAGAATTCCAGCTCTTAAGCAATGATAAGGAACTATGTAAAGCAATCTGCCGGTCAACCGTTGACAGATACAAGATGTGCATCGAACAACATGGACGACATTTTGAACAGTTATTGTAACCAAAACTAATCTCATGTTTTGTAAATAGGTTTCAGAAATTTTTTTTCTTTGTTTTTTTCTGTTTTGTAAATATATTTATGAAACAAGTTTTTTTCTTTGTAGTAAACTCACCTTAGGAGAACATTTTCTTCGGTAAACTGACTTTTGGGACACACACACACACACACACACACACACACACATATATATATGGTGCGTGTATTTAATTATTACGTGCTCGTACGAGTAGTAGTTGAAAAAAAATATACGAGTGATGTTAAGTGTGAGCGTTGATGTCCCGCTAATCATATTCAGATCAGCGTTTAAGAATTACTGCTTGCTTGCTTGCTTGCTTGCTTGCTTCTTCTCACTTATTAAAGATAATTTAAAAGAGAGATTTAAGAGTTGGGTCAGGCATTGGCACCACAACAGAATTGGAGTCGGTAGTTTGGGTTTTAAATGTACGTGCTTACTACGACTTTTAACATATTTCGGAACGTCTTTTGACTCGTTTTATGTAGGAAGGAAGGAAGGACCAAGGGCGAACTCCCGCAGAAATGCCCCCCCCCCCCCCTATATATAGGAGAGAGCCGAAATCATTTCTCCTCCCGTTAATAAACCAATACTCGAATGCGGCCCTGCCTGTTTTATTCCTTATTCGAAAACTGTACCAACTAGTTTATTTAACACGACCAACAACGTCGTATCGCATTTAGATTTGCCCGAAAATGATCTGGATTGGATTGTATTGCTGTTGGCATCACGCATTTGTGTTTATCTCCGTTGCGTAATTTATGGAGACATCGGTAAAGCGCATGCCATTAAGAGGTAAGCCTATACATTAATATAAGGGGAAACTGCCCCACTCCCCTCGCATTTAGGCCTATTTACAAAAAGCCAATTTCATAATAATCATGAATCATTTTTGCATTTGGTCTCTGCGCGAATACGCCTATCGAAAAGGGAGGAAATTATTTGTCTTTTTGTAATCACCTTTTGTGTTTACCTGAGCGTTCGAGATGCGCAGCGGAACTGTGTTTCGAGTTTCCGGACAATACCGTATGCCAGATGTACGATGCTTTGTTGTATTGCGAATGTAGAATAAACCTAAGCGCCTTTCCCGAAGTAATTCTTTATTGAAACGACTAAAATCGACCATATTTGATACGGAACACGAATGAGGTTCAGTTTTAAATTTGAATAAAGTATTGATTGCTCGCTTATCTATAGAAGTAAAAAAAAAAAGAAAAAAAAGTGTTCTTTAAACAAAGGATCTAATCCCTTTAAAGTAAAATTATCTAAACGTGTGTTACGCGCTTATTAAATTTATTTAAGCCTGTATGGGGTCGCATTAATTTTAATTCGGAGGGATGACACGTTCTGCCCCAGAAGAAGGACACTGCGCTTCATAGAACCCTTCGTACGTACAGGAAGCGTACATTGGGCTCCATTTACATTACAAGATCTGTTGTATTTCTGCGCCAGCTCCTTTAACTATTTATAGGCCTCATATATATAATATATTATATATATATATATAATATATATATAATCTGTTTGGCAGAATTACAATTTAAAACCTACGATTGAAACTTGACACAAAAGCCGGAAGCCAAATTATCCAATGTGGAACGAGTCCTCAAATTATGCGGTTTTTTTTTTAATCGATATTCAAATTTCCTTTAATTAATTGAATTCTGTATTCATTCTCCAATTTGTTCCTCTTTATTCTTATTATATATATATATATATATATATATATAATATATATTATATATATTAAGGAGGCCCTAGACATAGTGCGCACTCACTCTGCCAGCTCTTTCGTCATATATTCAGATTCCCAAAGCGCACTTCTCTCCCTAGAGAGATGTAACCCCCTCATCCGCTCGTCTGTACCATCAAGCAAATTTTCCATTTTTAACAGCCTTCCGACACAAGACAATCGCCTTCTGCTGGGTCCCGGCACATGTCGGCATCCAGGGTAACGAGGAGGCGGACCGCACGGCAAAGTCGGCCTGCTTACTACCTGCCTCCTCCCGGCCTCTTCCTTTCACCGACTTCTTCCCGACTCTCCGCTCCCATTTCCGTTCCATTTGGCAACGGGAATGGGACCAGGCCACACAAAACAAACTTCATAAGATCAAACCGCAAGTAGGATACTGGGCCTCCTCCTTCCACCGGTCCCGACATAAAGAAGTGATTATAGCCCGTCTCCGCATAGGACACACACGCATTACTCATGGTCACCTAATGGCTAAATCGCCAGCCCCGCTCTGCCCTACCTGTCATACTCCCATCACTGTCGTACATCTACTGGTCGAATGTCCAAACTTGTCCGCTCTTCGTTGTAGGTTTTTCCCTCACTTGGCCGAAACTCCCATAACCGAGCGTCTACAATTCATGCTCGCTGAGGGCCCCCATTTTTCGGAGGAAGCGATTTCCCGTTTCCTCACTTATTCCCACCTGTTTCAACGGGTCTGAGACCAGGCCCCCATACCCATTCCCCAATAACTGAACACTACACCCCTCCTGGTATATCATCCCCAACATCAGAAAAATATTAAATGATAAACTGCAGAGTATCGATGACGTCATACGGGAACTAATCGAGAAGTATACAGAAAAAGAAGAAAACAACGCTATAGAAGCGATAAAGGTTAACTCAAAGTACTTCTATAATTTTGCAAAAAGGAAGTAAAAAAACCATGCAACTATCGGATCTTTGAAAAACGAAGATGGTGCTTCATCTGATGATTTAACAGAATTATCCGAAATATTAAGAGCTCGGTACGAATCATCTTTCAGTATCCCAAAAACTGACAAATTGATATGCGATAGAAACGCGTTCTTTGAAGAAGAACCACGAGGGGAAAGTATAACGATTTCGACTTTACGACGGATGATATTACACAAGCCATAGGGAAACTAAAAACGCGCACAGCGGCAGGACCGGACAAATGGAATGCCACACTGATCAAAAACTGCAAGAATGCAATCGCTGAGCCCCTATATTGGATATAGAGACGATCACTAGACACGGGAGAAATATTGAGCATCCTGAAGAGCGCGAACATAGTCCCAATATATAAAGGAGGAGATCGATCCGAGGCCAAAAGCTATAGGCCAGTGTCGCTTACATCTCATCTCACTAAAATATTTGAAAGAATATTTATACAGAAAAGCTATGACTTTTTCGAAACTCAGAAAAAATTCAATGATAACCAACACGGGTTTAGGTCAGGCAGATCATACCTATCACAACTAATGGACCACTACAACAACATTATTGATGCACTTGAAAGCAATAAACACTATGATGCAATACACACAGACTTTGCCAAAGCGTTCGACAGGTGTGACCATGGAATCATAATACATAAACTGAAATATATGAGAATAACAGGAAAAGTAGGGAAATGGATATATAATTTCCTTAGTGAGCGGCGGCAAATCGTTACAGTACAAGGAGTATCTTAATCAGAGGTCCTCAGCTCAGTACCACAAGGGACAGTATTAACTCCACTACTCTTTATAATCATGCTAACTGACGTTACCAGAGAGAGCACAGTAAGACCTTTGCCGATGACACAAAGATCAGTAGAAAAATAAGAAACCCAGAAGATATAGAATCTCTACAAACAGACATGAACAGAATCTACAAGTGGACAGAAGACAACAATATGAAGTTTAACATTGAGAAATTTCAGCTGTTAAGGTACAGAAAAAGGGAGGACCTAAAATCCATGGAATATTATACCCCAAATGGACAGGAAATTCAGAGAAGTTCTAAAGCAAAAGATTTAGGGGTTGTAATGACTGATGATGGGAAATTTGAAACGCAAAATAAGGTAGCAGTAAACAGAGCAAAGAGAATAACTGGGCAGATACTGAGAACCTTTAAACGAAGGGATAGGAATATAATGATTCCTCTACTGAAAACACTGATCATACTCAAATTGGAATACTGCTCGGTCCAAACATGCCCATATTAAAAAAGAAGGCATTAGACAGCTAGAAGGGATTCAGAGAAGCTTCACAGCCAAGATCAAGGGGTGCAAAGAACTAAATTACTGTGGAAGGTTACGCGAATTAAACCTATATTCACTGGAAAGGAGAAGAGAGAGAGAGACACCATTATTTACACTTGGAAAATAATGGAGATACTAGTCCCTAATCTTACTCTGAACCCTGTAACTCCCCAAACAACGGTGGAAAGTAGAAAAGGAAGACTGTGTGGTGTGCCCAAATTAAAGGCGAGACAGGGAACATCCTTAACCCTGAAAGAAAATAGTTTTGTTGTGAGAGGAATAAGACTGTTTAAGCAGCTGCCCAAAGACCTAAGGAACATGAATGGTGTTGCGTTGGACATCTTCAAAAGAAGAATAGACGCCTGGCTCAGAACAATCCCCAATGAGCCGGGCGTACCTGGTTGTGAGGTGGAGAGTACAAGAAACCAACTCGCAAACAAAGCTGGTTTATATGAAGTCGACGCTGGTGATTGCGAAAATGTTATTCATTTTGGTGTATCACGCATAGTTTCCATGAAATCTTAAAATATATTATACGGTTATTGTATATAATATGTATAATATTGGATATAATTAATTAAATATACAAAATATTAAAAAAATATTAACATCACACATACTATAAGGAGTAGCAATGCACACGACGTAATAAGACAAACATCACACGTGGTCAGAGTTGCGAGACAATGAAATAAATGAACAGCTTTTACTACAAAAATTGAATATTTTTTCCAAAACAAAAAAAAAGGAAATTTCTCAAAAACTATACGTGATAGGAAAAATAATAAGACCATTTTTGTAATCAGCGTTAAAAACTATAATAATGACCTAAAACTTTTCACCGAGACAAAATCATTGTTGAACAGTGTTATTAATTTCTGTTGCTTTTAATATTTTACAATGGACAGTGGACAGTGTATATATAAAATAGTTGCTTCTGACCTCGTGTAATTTTTACTTCCACAATTTCAAGGTGAATGGGATGATGTAACTGTGTTGTGTGTGTATGGGCTTGTTCACTTTTTATATGTGGGTGGTGTCTAGCCCCCTCTCTCTCTCTCTCTCTCTCTCTCTCTCTCTCTCTCTCTCTCTCTCTCTCTCTCACCTTTACAATTCTTGGATTTTTCATTCCTTGCTTTGAAGATGAATTTCAGTATTGAATTGTTTAGATTTGGAACCTTTTTCATCACAAAAATGAGTTTTTAAAGTAAAAATTACAATTAGTTTTTTAGTTATTTTTGAGTTGATGAAGCAAGATCGCGTATGGTGATTTAGTGATTAATTTCGTCATAAGGATTAGCATCGGGCGAAATATTTATTTAGTCTATATTTTATTTATTTATTTATTTTGTGAAGTAACCGGCTAAAATCGATTAATTTTGCAGTGTTTGAAGAAGGTTTTGGGATGTATTGATCAATTTGTTGCTTGACTTGGCCGCTCTCCATCTCCAATTCGCCTAAGGCTTTACAGGCTTCAAAGCCTTGTGACGAAGACATTCTCGCTTGCAATGGCGCGCCAGGCCTACAACTCCAATCTTCACTGTTTTAATGATAATAATAATAATAATGAGTTTAATTATATCATTAATTAAAGTCTTAAACTATGATCAGTAATTAGGTTTATAATCAACATTAGTCCATAAATTAGTTAGATCGGCGTCGGCTATAGGGTCGCGATAGGTAAAAAAAATTTTCCAATTAAATTTTACGTGGTTATCCTAGATTTCTGGATTCGTGAGCGCAACTTATATACAACTTATATGGGTTTGCAGCATAATATATATATATATATATATATATATAATATATATATATATATATATATTAATTGAAAAAGGTGTAATATGCGTGTAGCCGTGGCAATTAATTCTGTTTTTAATCACTTGCTGAAATCATACCATTAGGCCTAATTTGCACCCGGTGTAGAACGGCGCATAGACAAGGCTTGTCTCCCCTCGTGGCTCTGCCTAGGCCTAAGCTGGGCTTTAATGGCCTTTGAAATGCGACTGTCTTCTTTTTTTTCTTTTTATTTTACTTTCGTTGCGCTAAAATAAGCGACGGAAATTAGGCCTAAAACTTTCACGTGAAATATTAGTTTATTTTAAGTTTTAATTCTTGTAAAGTTTGTGAAGGAATTCTATTGAATTTGTTTTATTTCACTTGAGCAGGAATGGCGGTGGTGCACCTCTCTACAGAATAATACAATTTTAAATGTATCTCTCGACCTAATTTAAAATGATCATTTATTATTTGTGATATTTGATCGCTCATTGTCGGTTCTGGAGAATTCAGTCCGATGAGAGTATTACGTTTTTGAAGTTGACATCATAATCGTGCCAATCTGAAAAGTGTGGCACAAATTTACCAGGTCTAGTGAATCGCTTTTCAAGCTAAACTATTAGTTTTAGAGCTGGTGGAGTACCCTTTTAGATACCCAAACTATTAGTTTGGGTATTTGCGTCACGTTTTCAGGGCGTCAAGTTCCTATTTTTTTCCTACTTTTCCTATTTTTCAAAAATTTCTTTTTTACTCATTTTTTCCAAAAATTTTCCTACTTTTTTCAATTTTATCAGCTACAGAACTTGGAGGAAAAAATACGAAAACTGCACCAAAAAGTTCTAATTACGGAAATGTTCGTGCCTTGCTGCTGACTAATGAACAAAAAGGTGATAAAAGTGTAGCTTGAGTTCTTAAAGGGATGTGCCTCTGTTTTCGAAGAGCTTCTGACGAATTTCCAGAAGAGCAGCCCAACTATTCACCTACTCTATGACCGTGTGCGTGAAACTCTCCCGTGACTCCCGCGCGGGTTCATGAAGTCGGAAGAAGTGAAAGGAATATCTGGTGTTAACCCGTCATCGGTTACCATTCAACATCGAAATCTTTAGCTTGCTGATAAGGACCTGTTCATCGGTGATGCTACAAGAAAGGCTCTATCTGCATTGAAGCCTGAGCGACAGAAGGTGCCTATTCTCGGAATGAGGTCATTCTTTAAAAGATATTCCTATTTTACTCCTATTTTAAAAATTTTATTCCTGTTTTTTCAGATGCAAATTTCCTATTTTCCCACTTTTTGAAAGGTACCGGGTGCTGACGCCCTGCGTTTTCCTATTTTCTGTAAAATCTGGGGTCACTTCATTCGAGTTCGGATGATGTAGCGACCCGTAGATAGTTCGGTTTCCACATAAAACTGTAAGTAAGTCCCCTCCGTTACATGACCTTTCTAGAGGTTACGAAGTAGGCTAAACAACCCAAAAACCATTACATTAAGGTTATGAAGTTACCCATTCGCGGGACCAAGATTTTGACCTATTTGCCTCGTACATTGATCACGGGTAAAATGGCCATATATCAGGAGCACCAACTATGAGAGTCTATTTAACGATCCGTAAACTCTTTCGACGTATACGACACGTTCTGTTTCTGGCCTTGAGGCTTTCCGCTTAAAATGGGCTGTTCCGATAACGTTTACGGTGCTCATTTTACTTTAACGAAGCTGTGTACCGGAGGCTTCATCAACATAATTGCAGCAAGAAGTGGGACGTTTAGTAAACGCCATAAATGTTTCAGTGACGTTTTGGAATGTTTAATCACGTGATCTCGGTTGACCAATCGGAGCGTGTATAACAATCCTGTCTTACGCTACTAAGATAGAGCTGTAATATAGGTAATAATTTAGAAGGACCAGAAACTGGCACACCACTCAGGCCTGACCACCGTGACTCATTGTCCTAACTCTTGGATTATTAGTAACCAGTACCATCGGAAATCGAACCCCCGATCTCAGTGTCCTGACTTCGCTTATATTGGGAAATGGTGTTACCCACTGAGCTACCACGAGCGCTGGTGAGAGAACTGTAGATACACGACGTCACCGAAAGCACTTTGCTAGGTGGAAAATTCGAAAATGTGATGCTCAAATACTGTGGCCTTCAGAGTTTGAACTCTCTTTTTAGAGTCTGAGGTGGCCCATTGAGTTAATTAACCCTTTAGCTTCGATATTCGACCGTAGTCGCATTAATTTTCCATTGGCTTAGCTTCGACAATCGACTGTAGTCCATGGGCTCAGAAAAACACACACACGCCCAACGATATTCGACAGATGTCCTGTATAGTTACAGTATGGTACAGTAAATACATATTTTGCCATATTATATGTTGTATTTTTCAAATGTTTGCACTAATAAAAAACGGTACTGTATTTTGCTGACTACTTTACTCGGCATCAAGCCAAATCATACCAACAAGGTTGTTACTTTTTTCCCGAATTATTGAAACATTAGTGTGAGCAATATTGAAGCGTTATGAAGATATAAAGTATTTCATATATATGTGCTATTACTCTGAATATCTTTTTTGAGTAACTGGAATGAAGTGGGCCAATTATTATATGCTTTATTTCAAAAAGTATGTATCCATATTTTCAGCAATTTTTTGACAAAAATGCGTATTTTTCACCATGAAAACTGGTTTCAACCAGTTTTATTATCAAATATAGAAATTTTAGGATCTTTTTGCGTAGGAAATGTAATGAAAAAGATCGCATGAACACTTTAATTTTTTCGCTGCGAAATGACACTTTCAGTGAACCGGCCGCGAAAACGAAATACGAAGCTAAAGGGTTAAGGCAGTGGCTCATGATACATCACGAGTCACGACGCGGTTTCGATCCCCAATTTCTGAAATTGCTTTTACAAATTTTCTATCGTACAAAAATACAATTATAGCATTTCACACATACACACATACACACACACACACACAACACACATATATATATATATATATATATATATATATATGAATAGAAACGACGTAAATAAGGAGCGTCTCTGCACACGGGGTTCGCCTCATTTTTCATTTATTCGTTATTTCTCTTCCCCGTGTGCAGAGACGCTCCTTATTTACGTCGTTTCTATTCATTTATATACTGCGTGGTCATTGCAGTTATATATATTATATATATATATATATATATATATATATATATATATAGAGAGAGAGAGAGAGAGAGAGAGAGAGATATGCAAGAAGTAAATAGACACCCTTAATTTTATGGTAAAATGTATGCATCCAATTTTTTTGCCATTATTATGACTAATATTCGTTTCCAACATTTCTATCCTTGAAGAAGGACTTATGCCAATATTCTTAAGTGGTCAAATTGAAAAAGACAGCTGCCTGTTCATGGAAGATGGAGCCTCATGCCACACTGCAAAAAGACGAAAGAATGGGAGGAGCGAAATGGTATCAAACGACTTCCTTGGCCGAGTCAGTCCCCTGACATGAACCCCATAGAACACGTGTGGGCAATACTAGACAAGACTTTACGTAAAAAGCCCAAAAAACCAGCAACACGATCAGAATTGTTGAATCTTTTACGCCAAATTGTTACAGCAAAATCTGGGCTGTCTATTTACTTCTTAATATATATATATATATATATATAATATATATATATATATATATATAATATATATATAATATTTAGGAGAAATCCAATGACAAGGAGAAATGTAAATGCCATGAAAAGTCTTCTTTAATGCGCAACGTTTCGAGCAATACGCTCATCTTCAGGCTGTTTAATAACAATGTGAAATTAAAATCAATATTGAATGAGAAACAAAACAGAAATTTCTATAACCTATTCGTAAAGACAAATTTTAAAAGACTGAGAAAAGAGGGTTAAATTCTAAGTTATACAGATTTACATATAAAAATTAAGAAGTTATTTTTAAATACATATAGTAAATGTGAAATTAATACACTGGAAAAATTAACAATAGTACACAGGAATAATGGAACTAGCTACCTTACACAGCAGTATCCGAGGCTGACTAATTTGAGCAGAGACAGGAACGGGAAACACGAGAGATGGCGAGGGCGATTGGGGAAGGAGGGATTATAAGGAATTGGGGAAGGAGGAGGGATCATAGCAAATTGAGAGGGACGGCTGATGAGTCAACATTCAGACTAGGGGACAATGCTTTAATGAACAGCGATTCTAAAATTCTTAGTGAGTTGGGACAAGTATTACAACCAAGAATTTTAAAATTGTCTAAAGTGACATCAATTTTACATTTAATGCTGTGTTCACGAATACTCGAGGCTTCTTTAGTTTTTAAAATTTACCTGTTCGGCCACTTATTCCCATATGCGAATAAAATCTAGCCCTGAGAGAGCGAACAGTGCTGCCGATGTAATTCCCAAGGAGACACCTGGGGCAGGTAAATAAATATACAACACCGCTACGCAACGAGTCAGGGGTTCGATCCTTCGCTGAGAAAAAGCTACCTAAAGACGTTTTATTTATAAATATGATGCGGAAATCAGTATGATAAAAAAATTTCCTAAAGTCCTTAAAGATAATAAAAAATGATACTTACTCTCAGTTGTTCGCATCTGGTGCTAATCTTGCTCAATTATACTGTCTGCCTAAAATCCATAAAGCTGGAACACCTCTCCGTCCTATTTTAGCTTCGTATAACTTACCCACCTTTCAATTGGCAAAATTTGTTGTTCGTCTCCTGTCCCCCTTTGCGAAAAATGCTTACACTGTAAATAACTCGTTTGAATTCCAAAAAGACCTCCTTGGTAAAAACTTCGATTCAAAAAGTTTTTTGTCAGTTTTGATGTAAAGTCACTTTTCACAAATGTACCTGTATCTGAAACTATTGCCATTATTTTAGATAGGGTTTTTAGCTCAGTTGATAATTTTCATGGTTTTTCATTGTCTCATTTTAAGGAACTTTTAGAATTGGTCTTCAAACAATGCTATTTCACTTTCAACAATAAGGTTTACCAACAAATTGATGGGGTAGGGATGGGATCACCAGTCGGACCGTTAGCAGCTGACTTTTTTATGACTCATTTAGAAAGTGTAATTTTTAGACAATCTCCCACTCATCTCAAGCCAATTTTCTATCGACGCTTCGTTGATGATTCGATAGCAGTCTTTGATAATGCGGTACAAGCGCAACAATTCTTTAACTTCCTAAATTCTTTGCACCCCAATATAACGTATACAATGGAAACTGAGCAAAATGGCTCCCTCCCCTTCTTAGATCTTTTAATTTCGAAAAACGGTGATTCTATTACTACATCAGTTTACAGGAAACCCACTTTCACTGGTTTGGGCATGAATTTTTTTAGTTTTACTGATTTCAACTATAAGATGTCTTGTATTAAAACTCTCCTGTTCAGAGGATATAATTTGACCTCTAATTTTACCTTACTTAATGATGAATTTAATAATCTAAGATCATACTTTACTAATAATAGTTTTCCTGTTCAATATGTAGACAAACTAATTAGATCCTTCTTAAATAATGTTTATAGCCCTCAACTTCCATGTATTACAGTGCCGAAGGATATAAAATATTTCTTGGTACCTGAAATGGGTCCTTTGAATAAGGAATTTAAGCTTAAATTTACAAAATTGTTAAGGAAATTTTTTTTATCATACTGATTTCCGCATCATATTTATAAATAAAACGTCTTTAGGTAGCTTTTTCTCAGCGAAGGATCGAACCCCTGACTCGTTGCGTAGCGGTGTTGTATATTTATTTACCTGCCCCAGGTGTCTCCTTGGGAATTACATCGGCAGCACTGTTCGCTCTCTCAGGGCTAGATTTTATTCGCATATGGGAATAAGTGGCCGAACAGGTAAAATTTTAAAAACTAAAGAAGCCTCGAGTATTCGTGAACACAGCATTAAATGTAAAATTGATGTCACTTTAGACAATTTTAAAATTCTTGGTTGTAATACTTGGCCCAACTCACTAGAATTTTAGAATCGCTGTTCATTAAAGCATTGTCCCCTAGTCTGAATGTTGACTCATCAGCCGTCCCTCTCAATTTGCTATGATCCCTCCTCCTTCCCCAATTCCTTATAATCCCTCCTTCCCCAATCGCCCTCGCCATCTCTCGTGTTTCCCGTTCCTGTCTCTGCTCAAATTAGTCAGCCTCGGATACTGCTGTGTAAGGTAGCTAGTTCCATTATTCCTGTGTACTATTGTTAATTTTTCAGTGTATTAATTTCACATTTACTATATGTATTTAAAAATAACTTCTTAATTTTTATATGTAAATCTGTATAACTTAGAATTTAACCCTCTTTTCTCAGTCTTTTAAAATTTGTCTTTACGAATAGGTTATAGAAATTTTCTGTTTTGTTTCTCATTCAATATTGATTTAATTTCACATTGTTATTAAACAGCCTGAAGATGAGCGTATTGCTCGAAACGTTGCGCATTAAAGAAGACTTTTCATGGCATTTACATTTCTCCTTGTCATTGGATTTCTCCTAAATATTAAATTGAAGCTCTGTAGAAGCAACCCGCATGATTATATATATATATATATATATATATATATATATAATATATATATATATATATATATATATATACTGTACAGGGTGTCCGAGAATTATCTGTACAATTTTTGGCTGTTATTCAAAGTCAACCATGAAGTGTAGAAATTCCAGTGTTGTCCCATTTTACAGAGAATCTCATTAAGTTTTTTCTGATACCACGTTTTGACAAGTTTTTTAGAAATGTACGCGGGTGACAGACATTGATGATTTAAAAGCAAGAATCACAGCTGCTATTGAGCGAATTGATGTGGATATGCTGCAGCGTACATGGCAACATTTGGAGTATCGATTGGATGTTTTGCGAATCACTAATGGTGCACATATCGAATGTTTGTAACAACGTTACTTTAATAAAAAACTTTTGAAAATACAGATTCTAAATAATCTTGTTTAAGAATTTTACGTGTGTTATCAAGAATTTTATTAAAAGATGAAATTGTACAGATAATGTTCGGACACACTGGAATTTCTAAAAAACTTGTCAAAACTTGGTATCAGAAAAAACTTAATGAGATTCTCTGTAAAATGGGACAACACTGGAATTTCTACACTTCATGGTTGACTTTTAATAACAGCCAAAAATTGTACAGATAATTCTCGGACACCCTGTATATATATATATATATATATATATATATATATATATATATTATATAATATATTATATAATATATAAAATAATGAGTTTGAGTAAAGGAAGTTGTTATAAAATAATTTTCCTCGCTAAAACAGTCAGAATTATAAAGTGTGGAAATTGGACTCGTAAAATGACTGATTTTATTTGCATTGTATAAATATTACTCATCATATTTATATCACACACAAACACACATACACCAGTTTTGAATGAGATAAAATAATTATTGTGTTTTTTCAGTGGTTTTAATGTTAAGAAATCAGAATGGATTTAAAAATGTTAACAAGAGGCTGCTAGGTTGTCTGATCGTTAAATGAAAAGTGCGAAGTCAACGCGCGCGTATTGGTGATGGCAACTGGACCTGTTCAGACCGGACTTCGGGAGAGATGGGCCGGACTGGTTACGGATCGATACCGACCATTATTTTTCGATATTTGCGAGTATTTTAGCTAAACTACGAACTTGTTTTAAACTGTAACGCGAATAATGTTCGAATAACGCGTTTTTGGCGCAGTTTATGACTTAACTGTGTGAAATAAGCAGTTTTGGATTCTCGACTGGTTCGGATCGGTCCCAGGATCTCGGGTTGCATCACTAGTATATATATATATATACACATACACACATCCACCCTGTGTTCTGGCTTGTTAAATTTGATCTGTTCGAGAGGTGTTTATGCATTTACGATCGACATGATCGTAAATAGTGCGTTTGCGCGTTAAGCGTGACGAAGACGAGAGGTTCTCACGGTATTTTTCCTTTTACCTTTTGGGGCCGTGTTGTAGGCCAGTGTTTCTCAACCGGTTAACTGGGGTACTGCGAAATTTGATGAAAATGGCAAGTTAAATAATTGAAAATTGAGAACTTTGTGAAAATATGCACGTTTCAAATGAGAAAACATTTGTCACTTATTACGTCTACAGGGTGTCTCAGAAGTCGTGCACCATAGGCTTTATTTAGATTAAATAAATAAAGCTATATTAGCGTATGGTGCGCGACTTCTGAGACACCCTGTAGACGGAAACTGTGTACGATCAGTTTGGAGTGACGTAGCTTTGAGGCGGGGATGGAAAGGGATGGGGGGAGCGGTAGAGGAAGATGGACAGTAGATGTTGAAGAGTGGGAGAAACCTCCGGAATGCCACGAAAGAAGACGTATGTCACCGGAGTACTTTGAGTTAGAAAAGGTTGGGAGCCAGTGTTGTAGGCCACGCGCAATGGGGCCCAAGTAACGGACCGATTGCTAAGAATCTGGGAATTTTGCCGCGTTTCTTACAAACATACTTTTCAAAGTTCAACAAGGACCAAGAAGATTATCAACGTGGCACCATTACAGAAACTTACCCGCGGTCGTCATGCTCGAATTGACAGTCAGGATTCTGCTGTTGATGTCGTTTGCACGACGGAAATGAAGCGCAGTACAGTTCGTTAATATTTACCACGTCTCGGCGATAGAAGGAAACTTCATTTTGTGAATTATAAATGCAGTCGAAAAAGAGAGTACGACCGACATTGTAAGAACACCCATGACTTTTGGAAGCATTGGTTATTCTCCGATAAATCAACATTTTAACAACTTAAATCTGGAGGTCTTTTGTGAGTGTAGATAAGTGCATCAGAAATCTTCCATTCTTGGTGTCTTCGGGTCACTGGGAAATATGAGATTGTGCGACAATTGAGCGAGTAAACATTGAGCAAGTGCACTTTGAGCGAGTACAATTTGAGCGACTTGACGCATTGAGCGATTAGGCTAACTGAGCGAGTGCAAACTTCACAACTTAACCTAACCAATTGTCAAGGGCATACAGTTGACCTAACCGGGCATTCAGTTAACCTAACCGGGCATGGGTACCTCATAATGAATTCGGGACCCGGAAAGGTAAGTAGTACCCCTAACCTAGCCCTAGATGACGTCCCACTCGGACTGAGTTTCCGACGGTTAAATAGGAATTAGCCCTGTAAGAAATACGAACAAGTAAGCGTTCGCTTGCAACGTCTGATCGACGGTGATAATGATGAAAATATTCTCAACTTTCTGCGTAATGTTTCCTACAATTTGGAATTGCATATATAATTCACTGCTTAACTTATATTTTAAAATCTGTTTTGAATAAATATACATTTTAATTAAATGTATCCGTTTTAAATATATTTTTTACAAGGTGAATGTTTATTATTTTTGCGTCAGTTAAAGCTCAATTTGTACTCGTTCAGTTAGCCTAATCGCTCAATGCGTCAAGTCGCTCAATTTCCTTCGCTCAAAGTGCACTCGCTCAATGTATATTCGCTAAATTGATGCAGTCCTGAAATATGATGGGATGGGTGCCAATTTAGCACGCCAGTAAAACGGATTTGTGGTTCGTAGAGGAACATTTAAACTTCGCAAGCTACAACAAAATTTTGAATAACAATTTACGATGAGAGTAACGGCAAAACATCTTTAACAGTGATCGGTGTATTTTTCACGGAGATAGAACAAATGTGACACGGAGCTCCAACTACGCACAAAAGAAAAGACAGGCTATAACAGTATAACGGCTATAACCCTTGGCATGAATTCCACCGAGTTCTTGCGGGAGTATCTAGATCAGAAGCCGAGAACATTCTTTCACATCCCTTCAGAGTGTAGTAGTAGTAGTTGTTGTTGTTTAGCTGATCAGCCCACCCTGATCGAGCCCTCTCCGGAGTGGACCAGAGGTTCAGCGCACTAGTGATGATGTGTTGTGTTCGTTGTTGTGCTAGAGCGGTACAGTCTGTCATAATGTGTTCAATTGTTTGTGGTGTGTCCTGGCACAGGTGGCAGGTGTCGTCTATGGAGTTGTCTATTCTGTGTTTATATGGCCGTAAGTTGGGGTGATGTCCACATCGGAATCGTGCTAAGTTAACTCGATCCGATATGCTCAGGCTGATCTCTGACCTGTTAATGGGTGGCGGCTTCGCACCTAGGACCGTATTCGGACCGAGTCGTGTCAGTGCTTTGTGGGTTAGGTGTGTGTGTATGTGTTTTCTGTACTGTGTGATGTCTGTGGGGCGTGGTATGGAATGGAGTATTTGGTTATAATATGTGTGTGGTGTTACCTTAATGGTGCGAGGTGTTGGTGCATGATTGTACATGTAGTGGCAAGGGTGTTGTGGGTTAATTGTCACTGCTGCCATGAATTGTGTTCCCCTCATGTCTAAATGTTCCCTAACTTTCAGTATTTTTGTTTCTGTGTGCAGGTGTTCTATTGGTGTTGTTTGAGTGCATCCTGTAATGATACGAAGTGCGTTGTTTTGTATTGTCTGTAAGGTGTTTATGTGTGTGTTTGAGATAATGGGTGCCCAGCATGGGCTAGCATAGTCCATAACTGAGCGAATATATTGTTTGTATATGAGTGTTGTTGTTTCCTGCTGGTGTCCAAAGTTTGTGCCTGTTAGTACCCTAAGAGTGTTAAGTCTTGACGTACATTTGTTTTTAATGTCTGAATGTGGTTTGCAAAAGATAATAATGTGTTGTATGTGACCCCAAGTATTTTGGTCCTGTGAGTGTGTGGAATGTTGATGTTGTTTAGTGTAAGCTGTGGAATTACCCGGTGTTCTTTTGTGTTGCTTGTAAGCAAGGTGATGGTTGATTTTGTGGGCGCTACTTTGAGTCTATTGTGTGTGAGCCAGTCTTGTATACTGTTTATGTATGTTTGTAGGTTATTTGTAGCGGTGTCGATGTTGTTGTGGGTGGATGTTAGAGTGATGTCATCTGCATATGATGATAAGGTAAGCTTGTTATCTATGGGTGTTGGAATGTCATGCATGTATAAGTTGAAGAGTGTTGGTGAGAGAACAGAGCCTTGAGGTACCCCGTTCGGAAAAAGCTTGTTTTTGGATGACGCCATTAAATGTGACATGTGAGTATCTTCCTGAAAGATAGTTGCTCAGCCACCTTTTGGTGTTATTGTGCATGTTTGTGTTGAGTATTTTGTTTATGAGAGGGAAGCGTGGGATAGCATCAAATGCTTTACTAATGTCTATTGTTGTTAATAGTGTACGTTGAGCTGGTCGTTTGGAGTTGATGCCATCCATGATGTGCTGCGTGAGGTTAGTGAGTAATGTCGTGGTTGAGTGGTGAGGTCTGAATCCATGTTGAGTAGGCGATAGTGGAATGTGTGGGTTGGTGATTTGTAAGATTAGTCTTTCTGTTACTTTGGAAGGTGTGCATAGTAAAGTAAGGGTCTATAGGAAGCTGGTTCTGTTGGATTTTTGTTTGGTTTGAGTAGTGTAATAATTTTACCTTGTTTCCATATGTCAGGAATAATGCAGTGTTGGTATGAATATGTGCTGATATTTGTGAGAGCTAGTATTCCTTGTGGGCGCAAGTGTTTAAGGTGTATGTTAGATATGTTGTCTGGTCCAGTAGCCTTCGAATTCTTAATGTTTTTGATGATCTTGGTGGTCTGGTCTGTATTGAAGGGTGTAATGGTCGTGTCGAGTCTGTAGGTTTTCTTGTGTTTGGCTGTCTGCGTGTTCTGGTTGTTGTCTCTGTTTAAGTGACTTATCTTTGCGTAGTGATTAACTAGAATGTTAGCTTGTGTGCATGTTTGGATATTATTTTGGCTGTGACAGATAGCCGCGTGTGAGGTGTGAATGCCGCTGTTAGAGTGGGTAATGCTGTTTATAGTCTTGTATAGCCTGGATGTATCTGTGGAGTGGTTTAGTGTTATGAATTCCCTGAACGTTTGTTTGTTTGTTTTTCTTTGAGTTTGTTGTTTATTTGTGTGTTGAGCTGTTGTATCTGCTGTTTTATGGCTTCTGTGTGTGGTGTTTGTGTGTTATATTTGAGGTTGTTACGTTGCCTTATGAGGTGGGCTATTTCTCTTGTGTAATTTGGGTTGTATTTCCTAATTTTGCCCTTGGGTATGTATTTGTTTGCATTATTGATGATCTGATTAAATGTCTTGAGTGTTGTATTGATGTTTATGATGGGTGTGCTGTTTAATGTGGTGAATTGTTCCTCAGTCTGTATTTTGAACTGTTCCCAATCAGCTTTCTTGTAATTTCTGTAAGTGTGCCTAAGGCTGTTGGGGCAGAGTGTAGAATGTGTTGTAATGATGATGGGCAGGTGGTCTGATGACAGTTGTTTTTCTGTTCTCCATTGTGTATGTATGTTGGCGCCTCTGGTGTTGTTTTGGTTGTGCAGGTACCAACTAGTGTCTTTGGCGTTGAAGTCTCCTCCTAAGATGACATTAGTGAGAGGCCAGATTGTGTAACTGTGGATTGTAATTGGCTGGCACCTGAGGTGAACTATCTGGTGGGATGTAAATGTTGATTAGTGTGGTGTTGTGTTTTGCGCGTGTCTTAATGTTAACTGCCTGTATTTCTATCGTGTTATCTGCTTGTATTGTGTTTGTAATGTTTTGGGTAGCATCAGTGTAGCTAATGCTTTTACGTATGTAAGTGATGAGTCCATCCCCGTTACCCCCAGTACGATCATGACGGATCGCCGTGAAGTCAGGGATGGTGGGTGTTTTGTGTGTACGTTTTAGTTTTGTTTTCTTGTATAAGTGCTATGTGAATGTTTTGTTTGTGTACGAATTCCCTAAGCTGCATGATTTTGTTTGTGAGGCCATCTACGTTGTACTGTAATATGTTAATATTATACTTCTGTATGTGTCTCATAGTGCTATTGTGTCTGTCTTTGTGTATGGTGACATGTGTAAGTTGTAGTGGGGCCTGGATTAGTCTTAATGTCGCCAGAGAGTAAGAGTAGTTCGGGGAGCACGCAATTGCTCCCTGTAATTGAAAAAGTAGCACGCTGAGAATAGGTCCGGCTCCGGGAGCCGATCGGCACTCTGAGTAGTTGAAGGAAGTTCTGGCACAGAAATTGTACGACCTCGACAGAAGTTTATTGAAAATTTTAGATTCGGTGCCACGGAGGATTAAGGTACTTATCATTGATAAGGCTAGTGCCACCAGACACTGAAAGATTTCCTAGCTCTGCGTGCGCTCTCCTCACGCAATTGTCCTTTGATATTACACGCGAAAATTGATTACACCAACCATATGGATATTTAATCATTCACCAACCAATCCAGATGGTTATTTGACCATGCTGTGATTCCACTACGACCATACTTAATTTACTGATATAACAATCTTAGGTGGTTGGCGCAATCATGGTTAGATTAACCATTAATTTGGCTTAGTCGGTAAATTATTTACTGTACTAACCAATCCAAATTAATGGCAATTGTAACCATATTATCATTGCGCGAACCATTTAAATTTGTTATACCAAAAAATTGGCACGGTCATTGTGGAGTCACAGCATGGTTAAATAACTATCTGGTAAATGGTTTAACCATTTGCTTACACCAACCAAATGGTTAACCATTTATTTGGTTCGTGTAAAGAATTTTTTTCACCTAGTTTTCACCTAGTTTATTATAATGTGTGTGTGTGTGTGTGTGTGTGTGTGTGTGTGTGAACTCATAGATAGGTATTATAGTAAGATAGTATCCCTGTTAAGAGAAGCAGGAAGCCCTCTGATTAAATCTAACCACTATCATACCAAGATTATTCCTGGATGGAATGATTTTATTGCCCCCCTTGAAGAGGGAATCGAAAGACTACTACGATTTGTGGTGCTGTCATGGTAGACCCAGATTAGGACCAGTATACATGAATATGTGTAGAAGTAAGGGTCAGTATAAGGCGACCATAGGCGATGTAAACAAGAAGAGGAGTCTATTCGAGCATCAAAAGCCTGTGAAGCTCTCATAAATAACGATAACAACAAATTTAATTTTAGAATTTTAAGAATCAAACGGGTGTCAAAAGTGTCCTCCCTCCGACAATTGATGGGGTGTCGAGGGAGGATGAAATTGCAAAGCTGTGGAAAAACCACTAATCAAACTTTCTTAACAGGATAATCTTAAGATAAATTGCAGCGAAACGATTGTGGGAGGGACAAGGGAAAATACTTTGATATCAGTTCCTGAAGTAAAGAGGTTAATTAAATAGTTAAAGACTGGTTCTGCGTCAGAGTAGATGACCTATCGAATGAGCACTTAAAATATGCCAATGACTTAGTATGTCTGCATATATCATTGCTCCTATCAGCCATGTTTGCTCATAGCTATATTCCTGCAGAGTTCATGAGGGTATATATCTTGCCCCTGGTCAAAAATAAGTATGGAGACATTCTGTCCATCAATAATTACAGGCCTATTGTTGTCGCTTCCTGCTTCTCGAAACTACTAGAAAAACTCTTGTTACTCCGATTAAATGATTAATTATGGACATCTTATCAGTTTGGATTTAAAAGGTCCCACTCAAGTGACCTGTGTGTCTATGTACTTAAAGAAACACTATCTAAATACATTGACAGTAATTCGACTATTTATAGCGGTTTCCTAGATATAAGTAAGGCATATGATAGAGTGAACCACAATA
Organism: Bathynomus jamesi; assembly: GCA_023014485.1. Classification (NCBI taxonomy): domain Eukaryota; kingdom Metazoa; phylum Arthropoda; class Malacostraca; order Isopoda; family Cirolanidae; genus Bathynomus; species Bathynomus jamesi. The sequence goes on from JAJOZX010008499.1 coordinate 36,338, forward strand.
TTTTATTTAAGAAAATAGAAGATAGGAAGGTTCCCGTGTACATATTAAATTTATTGAAATTTTGGTATTCCCCCAATCTTTTAGCGTTAGGTGGGGCAATGTACTATCCGAATGTTTCGGCTCTTGCGAGGTGAGACAAGGCTCCTTGTTTGTTCTTCCCTATGTTGTTTAATGTGTATATTGACAGATTAATTGCTTCACTTAATAAGGCAACAGTGGGATGTTGTATAGATAACACAAGGATAAATAACTTAGTTTATGCCGATGATATGGTGTTAAGTCCCTCTGTTAAAGGTCTGGATCGGCTACTAAAAGTCTGCGAAGTGTATTCGCAGAAACATGATATTCTTTTTAATGTTACAAAAACTAAGGTTATGCAATTTCATCCTAAAAGCTGTAAGCAGCCAGCTGATATTAGGTTTAAAATGTAAGGTGAAGTAATTGAGGAAGTACAAGAGTTTAAGTATTTGGGTCAAACTACTACAAGCTCTTTGAGTGTTGACTCGGATATAAGAAAACGATCTCGAAGCCTTTGTGCTAAAGCAAATATGACTATAAGGAACTTTCAGTTCTGTACAAGTGCAGCTAAAGACACACTTTCGTACTTTCTGCAGTAATATTTACGGACAGCAACTCTGGGTGAATTATAAAAAAGGTTCTGGCAGAGCCCTAAATTTGCCGTATAACGGGTCTTTTAGACTCTTACATAAATTAACCCCGAGATGCTCAGCTTCGCAAATGTTTGCTACCCGCAATGTCCCGAGCTTCCCGGAGGTAACAAGACGCGCTCAATACAGTCTAATGCAAAGAATTAAAAAAATCAACCAACCCGATTATCCAAGCTATCCATGAGTCCTGCCGTTTATCCTCTAAACTATGGAATTCTTGGTACTAAAACGTCTGTCTGTAGCTCCACTTAACTTCGACATTACAGTATTATTTCTAATCAATTGTGTATATTTCTATCCTTAGTATATGAACTGTCATTATATTAATATTATTTGTCATATGGACTATAGTCTTCCAATAAACCTTTTCATTTTATAAATATATATATATATATATATATATATATATATATATATATATATATATAGGGTGAACCAAATGTAGGTGGACAGTAAATGATAACGTTTATTTTGAGAATACATATTTAATTTTTTTGTATACTATAATACAAAATAAAATTTAAATAAATTTAGTTATAATATTAATATAATATAACACAAACACCATAGTTATAATGAACACCATAGTTATAATATAATATAACACAAAACGGATTCAACCTACTGTCCACCTACTTTTGGTTCACCGTGTATATATATATATATATTAGTGATGTAGCGGATGTCATTTTTTTCACATCCGCGGATGCGGATGAGGATGTTTACATTTTCGTTATTTTTTAGGATATATTCGAGATTTGTTGTTTAACGTATATAATAAGTTATTATATAGAGAGAGCTGTAGCTATAATGTAGTATAATTGATTAATTGTACAATAATTGCTGTACTTTTCCCTGAACATATAAAATAATAGCAAGCATCTAACTAATATAGAAATCAATTAGTGAATTCGTCTGCAAATAAATTCGTTATATTTTGTTGAGTTTCAGCCACAATTAGAAACCATAATTGTGTTACCGGACCTCTTTCCCCAACCTCCACCCTTATAGAAAGAGATCTTTAATTAGCTTGATAACTATTTATATTAAGTTTAAAGTTTTATTAGGCATATTTATAAATGAGTAATTAAAATAAAGTAAACTAAGATGTTCATCGTTTAATATTCAAACTTAATTATAGGAAGGTTATGCTTAAGGAACATTAATTTTTCTGCCTTTTCTGCTGCCAGTCTGTTTCTCTTTTCATCATATATTAATCCAGCACTGCTAAATAATCTCTCGCTTGGTACGCTTGTTGGAGGACGTGCTAAATGTTTCCTTGCAAGTTTACTCAAGTATGGATAGATATTCTGCGTATTTTTCCACAAACTAATAGGATTGTCACATGCAGCCAGGCGTTTTTCTTGGTGATAGCTCTCGATCATTTTTACTACATCTTTTGACATCGCGTAGGTCTCGTCATCGCTGCTTGACTCAAGAAACTGAGAGAGAGATTCTGTGATAGATTTGCTTGTTGAAGGTGTTGGTTCTGTCACTGAAACTTTTATTCTTTTGGTGGGTGGCGAAGCGACAGATTCAAGAGATTGAAGCTCTTCAACTGCTTTGCCAAGTGATGATTTAACTCGTTCTAATGTACTAGGTGAAAATAACTTAGCTTTGTAACGTGGATCTAAGTAGGTTGCAAGAGAGTAACTTTATACAAGAACAGCCTCTCGTCTTGTCGCTTGCATCACTTTTGCGCACAATGAACTAGTTCTATTATTATAGTAGAATTTGATAATTTCCGCTTATTAATGACGTTTTATCTCAACGGTCCACATCCGCACGACATCCGCAGTCCAAAGTGCGGATGCGGATGCGAGAAAAGGTGCGGATGTTATGCGGATGTGACCTACATCACTAATATATATATATATATATATATATATATATATATATATATATATATAATATGCGTGTCTGTGTGTGCGCAATAAAGCTGTGAAGTTTTAATCTTTTTGCGAAATATAATAGGGAATTTGGTCAGACCATATAGATCAGTTTACAGTGGAAGAAATAAAAGGAAACCTATGAATATATATATATATACCTTGTAACAGACGTACTGAAACACTTGTGTAAAAGTCGTTTGTGTGTATCCACACTTGCGTGCAGAAGGGGCTTTCCCTGCAGGTTAATTAATTGGCAAAGGTGTTTCTCATTTTCACTTTGAAATGGGGTAATTCAAAACTTGAAAGACACGTGCAGCTTATAGAACTCGCTTTTGTAAAAGAAATATACGTATTGTGTATAGAAAAAAATTAATCTTTACTGAAAACAAGAAACAAAAGAATTCATATGCTCAGTATAGCGCATATCAACGCGTCTCTCATTATCTAAACTGGTGCAACCTTTCGAAATTGGCTAAAACATCAGGTTTCTGGAAGGCCTTTGACGTTCATCTCGTACTTAACTCCAGCGTGCGGGACTACCATTCTGTCACTGCCAAATCACGAGCGACTCGAGTCATCACGACCCGAGTCGTCAGTCGCGAGACGATCCTGCGTGCGGCCGGCCTAAATCTCTAAATCTTTAGGCTTAGTTCCATACACGTTTGTGAATGAATGAACTCTTAATTCTTTGTTAAATATATTACAACTACAGTTTTTGTTGTCACAATAATTTTAACGTAAAATAAATAATTGTGGAATACGAAAGAAAATGTTTCATCATCATCATATAGGATGTAAATAGGATTATGGAGTGGACGGATAAGTGGCAGATGCAATTTAACGTAGACAAATGTAAAGTTTTGCATGTAGGTTCTCGTAACAATAATTACATGTACACAATGGATGATAGGGAGTTGGCGAGCGTTGAAGAGGAAGTAGATTTAGGCGTACGCGTATCTAAGGATTTAAAGGTTAGGAACCAGTGCCTGAAGTCTCGCGCAAAAGCTAATAGGATGTTAGGGTTCATAGCGCGTAATTTCGAATTTAAATCGAAGGATATTATATTGCCCCTTTACAAGTCCCTAGTCAGGCCTCATTTAGAATATGCCGTTCAGTTTTGGTGCCCGTACTTGCGTGAGGATATTGATAGGTTAGAAAGGGTTCAGCGTCGTGCCACGAAACTAATTCCGTCATTGCGCAACAAGCCTTATGAAGATAGGATTAAAAGAGTTAGACCTGTATTCACTCGAAACTAGGAGATTAAGGGGGGAGCTTATTGAAGCTTTCAAAATCGTTAATAACATCGATAACGTAAATTTTGACAAATTGTTCACTTTCGATAATAGTAATACTCGTAATAACGGATTTAAGTTGCGTGGCAGACGTTTCATTACTAATATCGCTAAAAACTTCTTTACGTTTAAAGTAATTGATAAATGGAATAATCTTCCGGCGCCCGTCGTGAACTCTACCAGCGTTAATGTGTTTAAGAACCGTCTTGATAGACATTTTAAAAATATTAACGTTGTTTAAAATAAAAAAACAAAAACAATTAGCAACATGAGCTCTGGGGGTGGTGGTCGAGGATGAGTCTGTTGACGATTAATGCCAGCTTGTGACATGCCAGCGTGTGATGCCAGCAAAAAAAAAAAAAAAAAAAAAAAAAAATTAGACTAACACGAACGTAGATGTAGCTCGTAGCGTAAACTAACCCACTTTTTGTTTAACTTTACCTACTTTTTTTTTTTCTTATCCTCTCCTTACTTTGCATGTCTATAACACTCTTTTCTTGCATGTTTGTAGTTTGCATGGTATGACAGTGAGTTAAGACCGTTGTTTGCATGGTTTGTAAGCGTTCTTATTTTACTTCTTTTCATCTTTCACCCCTCTCCTATTTTCTCCGACTATTTTTCTGACTTGTCGGCAGTGGCCGGCGGATGATGATGGCGAGTCTTTTTTCTCTTTTTCTGAATGAATGTTAACCCATGAGTGATAGGTGTTCCTCCTTACTTAACCCCTATTCTCTTCTCCTCTTAACCCCCTACTCTTTCCTTTCTTCGGGCTAACCTTAGAGTGGATCTTAGGTCTTTGTTAGCCTTAGCTTCTGTAGATCATCATCCGTCAACAAACTTGGGCGAGAACCCTAAAAAAAAATAATGCTAAACACGACAAATGAGGAAACCAATTTCTTCGATATCGCTGTCGCTATACCACTATTAATATTATCCAACACCTACAACGAGAATCAACGCCGATAAGAACTCCCGAGTTGAACGGGTTTCGGCCAATCAAAAACTATATTAAGAGATCGGAACGGTGCCTATGAAAACTGGTAAATAGGAATGAAATTTCCGGACGACCCCGGGCTACAAAACCTTTACTGAAGGACCCTGTATCGTAATATACGTGTATAAGGCGCAATATGAAAAGGAAAATGATTCGAACGAGTATACAACGTTTAAAATCGACCGATTGTTTAAATAAGGTTCCGAAACGAGGGCGGACTTCACACGCTTCACGGAAACTCAATTTAAAAACTAGCGAGAAACCCGTAAAAAACTGCGAGCGAGCACTGTATTGCTAAAAAAGAAATACAAATCGATGGCTATAAGATACTGTAAAGAAGCGACAGAGCGGAAAGACGGAAGAGGAAGATGCGCTATATAAATACGTGAAAATCATATGGCGGAAATGAGACTATAAGTAAATTGGACAACGACGATATACGTGAAACGTTTAGTAACAAAAATTTAAAAACTGAACGTGATATTATTAGTTGTGTGTATATATATATAGACCTCCGTAAACCCAAGTTTTTTTAACATTCTTTGATATCGTTACCGAGATTTAAAAAAAAAAAAAAATAATCTGATAAAAGCTTTAAACTTCCCAACCCCCAATATAATGCTTTGCAAATTATAAATTAACCAAAATAAAGAGGTCACGAGAGAAGACCAAAACGGGCAAAAATGCTGATGGCTTTAACGGTGTTGGGAGTTTAAAACAGAATTTTTATAAATTAATAATTGTAACATAGGATAAACTTTGCGAGAAATTACAAAACATTTTACCATGTTGAGTCGTGACGTCACGCGTTCCATCTTCATCCGCCCACCTCGCGCGGGATTACGGGGTCCTCACTAGTGTTGAAGGGTCGTCACGTGACTGCGCTATTATTCAGTGCGTAATACTCGGTGTCGCACGGGCGTATAATGATACCATCTTATATTATGTGATTCTTGCGTAACTGATCGCGCTCTTTTATTTCCATCGACATCATTTTTCTTCATAGGCCCCATTATTCGACTAGTGGCGCACCTCCACACCAGAATACAGCAAAAACGCGATATAGATCATGTACGAATTTTTTTTACAATGACTATAACCATTTTAATTAATATTCAATAAGTAATAGGCCCATTTAGTAGGTAACTAGTGTAAAACCGGTATATTTAATTAAATTTTAGTACGAGACAATTAAGATGGTTTTTCCAAGTTATAAGGCCTCGTTTTTCCAAGTTATAAGTCCTCGTAATATGAAGTAAATAAAGGAAAGCTGGTTAATTGCGTTCTGGCAATTAGAGAAGAATGTTCTCGAAGGCAACTATAAAAAACGGAACGCAGACGGAGAAGGAACCGAGACTGAGTTCGATTCAGAGAATCACCTCTCGATTCGGAACTTGCTTCAGACTTCATCGATTTATTTCATTATTCGTACTCGGTTTAATATTCTTAACGTGGGCCGTGGGCGAGAGAGACCTTCCATTATGAGAACGTGAGATCTTTTCTGGTTAGTCCTTTGGCCATGTTGACGTTATAATTTAGTCCAATTTTGATGTAATCGTAAGAGTAAAAATTTCAGCGTTGTTTACTTCGGGTGTTTCATCACTTATTTACTTGTTTCTATAATGTATTAGTGTGTAGGCCTAGCCTGTTCTGGGATTTAGTGGAATCCTATAATGAATTTAATGAAACAGTGAAAATCAAACTTAGGTTTGACTGACAACCTACACTTAAACCAAAATCTGTCTAATACAGAGTATGTTAACGTTCAGAATTTTCAATTATAATTTTTCATACACCTAAACGAGTTAAACAGTTGATAAGTTACTGAAAGAAAATGGAAATTATGAATTTTTATGATTAACTAAAATATCCAATATATATATATATATACACACACGCACACACACGCACACTTATAAAAGTGAAATTCCTCCTACATTTTCGTCGGTGGTCGTTGAGTTACATTAGCTCCTATATATTACATCTTGTTTTTTCAAATTTTAATCACTTAACGTTTACGTTAAGGTAGGTTCCATTAAAAGGTTTAGAGAATGCGCTCTTTTATCGTATACAACGATTATTTTTTTCGAATTTCACTCGAGTTCTTTAATTAAAATCCTGACTATTTGATGCTACCTCAGGATTTTATACGCCCAGTTTTTATTTTAGGTTTGGTTAGGTTAACTAACCTAAATTTAATCCAAAATTACATCTTCAACAACAAGTAGTACCTCTTTTGCGCGTAGGAGGAAAGTGATACAAAAGATAGCACCGAATAGGAGCGAAACGTAACTCTAGTGCTGTAATGGTGGGTATACGCGGCCATACGGCGTATCTCCACCTTAAAATTTCGGGCACGCTTTATAGCTAAGGGTAGAATCCTAGCCATACGTGGGTATCGGTGTGGCCAAGTATCTGACCGGTCAGGTCACGAAAGGTCACCAAAATGACTATTTTCATTTACTGCAATGATTTTAAATCTACTTGCCATTATCAAATCGTCATAAAAACACACATACACACACACCATTCGATTTAGCCTAATCGTTTTAGTAACGCAAACGACTTCAGAAGTGTAAGAAAAACATCTGACCTCAGGTCAGGAAAAGGTCACCAAAATGGCCAGTTTGGTGACCTCCTCCCCCTTCCCTCTCTGACCAATGGTGGGAGTAGCGTATGGGCAAGAAAAGTGTTGTTATAGCACTGCAGTCGTAGCTATATATGATAGTATAAATAACAAACCCTAAATAATATAATTATGAGATAATTTAAATCTGTGAAAATGTAAACAAATGGAAACCTTAAAATGGTGCTAAAACATATACTAAAGTTGAGAAACGCAACAAAAGATAAAAATTCCTATTTTTTTAAAGTATTTTTCATGAAATACCAAATTTTTCAACTTTCCGTGAGGAATGGGAGAAAAATGTACAATGGAAAAGTTAAAGAACATAAATAGACAAATCAAATGAAACAAAAATGATCTTCCGACCATAAACACAACGGGAGATACGCTTAAATCTTTGAATTTGTCCTTAATTTTTTTGGGGCACCTGAAAGACAAAATCTTTGACCTCCTTGGGCCGGTGTAGTTGATGTCGCAGGTAGCTAATATTTTACAGATTTCGAAACTTTCCTGTTATTCCGGACCTCAGGATATCCTCGCTTTTACGATCCTAAATTCAACTAATAATATGACAGTCCTAAATTATGTAGAACCATATATATACTGTATATATACCTTTGGTAGGTTAGCTTCCGCCCGAATTGTTCATTCTGACGAAGGTCAAGCTTTTCACTCCACCTTAGACCTACAGTTTAACGTGGAATCCGAACCACGCCCCATCAGCAGCCCAGCATCTTAACCACTAGGCCACCTAGGGTACCCATTTATCTAGCAACCACTTTCTTTATTGTGTGGAAGGATGAACAGCTGGGTTTTGCTGCGCGCCGGCTGCCGTCGCCGGGTCTCGAACCCGGGGCCGATGGATTCGTAGTCAGCGACGCTAACCACTACATTGGTTAGGTTAAGTTGTAATATTTTCGTTAGTTTTAACAAAAATATCACGACTAAACTTAACCAATTGTCAAAGTTTGGGGTCCGGGATAACGGGAAAGTACCCAGATTTCTTATTGGTACCACAAACTAACTTTTGGGTACCCCTACAAAACTGAATTGTAAAAAAAAAGGCTTTTCACTCCACCCTAAATTGTGTATATTATGTTATACGTTTTGTTTCGAATTAAGAGTTCAATTACTAATTCTGGTTTACAAATGTTACTATTTTTATCAAGATTTAAATTGTTGAGAAGCATCGTCCATAAGTAGGATTTGGTTTTAATTGAAGTGTCGAAATGGTCTTGAGATTTGATATATATATATATATAATATATATATATACACACACACACACACAGGGTGGCGCCAAAGTTGCGCCACCCTGTATATGTTTGTGTTTTTTGGCTACCTTACGAAAACGGACAATCTTTCGGCTGCACACACAACCAACTTATCGCGACACGAACTTGCGGGTAGCAACATTAGTAATATCGTCAAACTTTTTTATAATAGCCTACTGAAATCGCTAAACATAATGGGAAAAAGGGATGTAAAGAAGGGTAAGTTAAAATTAGGTTATTTAGGTTAGGCTAAACTTCGCCATTACAATAAAAAAACGTCGCGGTTTCGTAATGTAGCCAGATACTGTGTGTGTGTGTGTGAGAGAGAGAGAGAGAGAGAGAGAGAGAGAGAGAGAGAGAGAGAGAGAGAGAGAGAGAGATCAGTATTTTGTGAATAAATACAGTTTGTATTTGGAAGAATGAAGGAAAAAGGTATGGGTTAAGACTCGAAATATAAAAATGGAATATTCTGCAACAGCTGCATTTATTCCTTTTTTTTAGTTTATTCTTCACCATTGGCTCCATGATGGCGACGGCACTTTCGTAATGTTGCTCTCCCCGAGGGTAGGGTTGTGTAGGGTTGAGAGGCCAAAATGTAGATTTAAAGTTATGATTTTGCCTATCGGAATTTGATGAACAATTCTGGAGTATTCGGTTTGGCTGAAGGGGCGTGGCTTCGTTGCAGTGGAGGCGGGGCTTATACATCTTATTGTTTTTGAAGCGCAAAATGTTTTTTAATTGCGTACAGTCCGATTCTTTTTAATAGTTTCAAATATATTTTATGAAGAAAATAGGTTCCTCATCCATTAAATAATATCGACTTTTTAATCTTTATATTGGCCGAGGCCAATTAAGGTAGTATGTAAAATTTTAATATAATCTCGTGACACATTCAATAACTTCAAATTATAATTTGGAAACATATTTTATGGATAAAGCATCAGCTGTGTACAGAGTTCATATTTTTGTTTGTGTGTGTGTGTGTTCGCGCGTGTATGAGTGTGCGCGTGTGTGATCTGTAACCTCTACAATGCCTCCAAATATCATGAATTTTCTTTTCGGGTTAATGATACGAGGTAATTCATCGATTGCCAACAGATATGTTGTGGTATCCCTGAAACTCTAACTTCTAAGTATTGCGTAACAATAATTGGGGAAGAATTTAGGCTCGTGTAATTAGCAAGTTAGGTCTTGTTAACAAGGAAAATTTATATAATTCCAGATTCCTAGTATCAAGTTTTTTGTCATGATATCGCGGGTGTATATATATATATATATATATATATATATAAAGTCGGGGTGATTGAGGCCGTTCCGTTTTCGCAAGTATTTTCAATTTTGAATCATAGAGGTCAGGACCTAGGGAGTTTGCGACTTTAACCAGGCCAGGATACGTTTACAAGCTCCATGGTCCCGATCTACAGTATTTGGTTCAGACTTATTAACGGAATGGACCCAATTACCCCGCGCGAAACTCTTACCCGAACTTACGGTGTAATATATACTTACTTTAGGCGAGTTCGAACGACGGTTCAGGATCGACCTACGGTCGACCCCTCTGCAGCATCCCGCCTCATTTGTGGGATTTGGTGAAAGAGGGAATTGCTGTCTGATCTCCTGCCCTCGTAGCCAGCCACGCATGGCTGGTGAGGGACTTTGCGCAGAAATCTGTCCAGCTGATTCTTGAAGTTATTCAGGTCGGTGTGCTGGAGATTCCTTACTTCTTTTGTAGTAGAGGAATTTTAGGAAAATCGACCTAACAAATTAGCAGGAAGTCGAAACTTGGTACACTTGTAAACTGAACCCTACTGATGAATATATTAAAAGTCCCAACAAATCCAAGTTGTGCTCCAGCCGCCATCTTGGAAAATGGCGGCCGAATTTCGGTTTTTTGGAAATAACTTTAGAACCGTAAAAGATACGAAAATTTACCAAGAGAGCAATATCATTCTACATAAAAAGACAAACATTTTCTGTTCCCAACTTTGTTTTGTACGATGAAAAATAAAAAAGTTATGCAAAACCAAAGATTTTTCATTCTATGAATCAATGCGGACACGACGTTCAAACTGGGTTTGTAGGTAAAAAAAGCGAATGTTTTGTTATGACTGCCTATTTTCAGAAACCTCTCTTACTTTGTATGGGTGATTTTGTGAAAAAATATTTCACAGGAACGAGCTAGTAGAAATATAAATTGTGACAGTACCTGGTTTTCTAAATATTTATACCAATACATTTTCTTGTTTCTAGCAGATATGGGCAACTCTGTCCCTAATTTCCTATATTCTACTTCTAATAAATACTCTTAATTATGATTATATCTACGGATTCATCTGTAACATTTATTCACTCAATCGGAGGTTATGAGTTAATATACCGAAGTAATAGTTCAAAGTGAATGACAGACGAACTAATATTTTTCTTTTTTTTCAGGTAATGGACGCTATTGATGAGTCAAGATGAAGTGCTTGATATGTGCAGAAGAGATCGATGTGGGAAGCGGGGTATTTGTGGAAAGAGGGATCAAGACTCTGATTCAAGCAAGCAAAGATAGAGGAGATGATAAATACAAGACATTTCAGGAACTGAAGAGTGTACCAGTACACAAAATCTGTCGGAGAAACTACACAAGAAAGCACAGTATAGCTGCTGTCAATAAGGAACCTTCAGAACAATCAACTTCACAAGCCAACAGAGTTCTTCGTTCAGAAATAAAGACATTTAACTTTCTAAGTGACTGTATATTTTGTGGAGAGAAAGCAAGTTTACCTGACACAAAACATTCAAAAAATAGACGCCTCACTGTATATAATGTGGCTACTCTTGAATTTCGAGAAAAAATTATTTCAATTTGTGAACAGCGCAGTGATAGTTGGGGGCAGGAAGTATATTCACGTATTGCAAATTCCATTGATTTAGTAGCAGAAGAAGGTCGTTATCACTTTGTATGTTACAGCACATTCAAGCGCATTGCACAAAGAGATTCAGCAGGACGTCCAGAAGAATCAGTAGCTTCGTCTGCTTTCAAAAAACTTTTGGAATACATTGAAAGTAATGATGAGTGTCAGTACAGTTTGAGTGAGCTGAAAGATATTATGATGGAAGTTTCTGGTGCACAAAAAGAAGACCTTTACAGTGACCACTGGCTTAAGTGTAAGTTCCTTTCACACTACAAGTCAAGCATAATCTGTACAGATCTGCATTCCCGACATAACATATTTAGCTTCACTCACACAGGACGGAGGATTTTAACAGAACAATGGTATGAAAACAAGACAGATGAGACTAGTGAACGATTACGTATTGTTGAAACAGCTGCAAAAATCATCAAAGAAGACATTTGTAAAACAGTGTATGATTGTAGCATGTACCCAGACATTGATGACATGAAGGCTGAGGGTCAGACTTTAGTTCCCCCGACACTTACAGCTTTCACTGAGATTCTTATTTCAACTAAAACTCAACCTACACCTGAAAGTATAGATCGCAAGAGAACTTTTATCAACCATTCGATAATTTCTGCTATGAGGCCACGTTCATTCCTATCTCCACTGCATTTGGGACTTTCTGTACACCTATATCGCAATTATGGATCAAGACATCTAATAGACATTTTGCATGCTGTGGGTGCATGCTCTTCATACAAAGAAGCCACAAACTTCCTAAATTGTGCTGTTAATAGCCCACGGTCAACAGTACAACCAGATGCATTTATACAGTTTGTCTTTGATAATGCTGATGTGAACACAAGAACCCTGGATGGTTTGGGTACCTTTCATGCACTTGGAGGAATAAAGTGTGTTACTCCAGGAAACTCTGTCTCGAAATGCCCTCCTTTAGCACGTAATATTGGTGAAAAATGTGACACTACTTCAAATCAAATACCCATTATCCCTTACAAAAAACCTCCCACATCAGGTTTGAAGAGCATAATCTTAAGTGACATAACACATGAAGATGGAGATGTAGTTCGCAGAGGTTTCAAACTTGATGTTCTGTGGTTGGCTGGATTTAGTGAAGTTCAAAATAAATTACCAAGCTGGAATGGCTATATGAAATATGCAGTTACAAATGGAACATGGAATGTAAGTCGTGTGCTGGCAGTGCCTTTCATAAATCTAGAACCAGGAAATCTGACAACCCTTTACTCAGCTTTGATGTTTGCCGCAAAAGAAAGCCAAAGTCATAATCAGGCATGTGTAGTTACTTTTGACCAACCCTTGTTCTTGAAGTCTGTAGATATTGTTGAGTCAGAACCAGTTGCTAGTCTTGTATCTTCAATAGTTGTTCGCTTAGGAGGTTTTCATTTGTTGATGTCATACATGGGAGCAGTAGGACATATAATGAGTGGTAGTGGGATTGAGGAGTTGTGGCAAACTGTTTATGGAAAAGCGACTGTACCCCACATGATGAAAGGCCATTCATATGCCAGAGCCGTACGTGCTCATATTCTAACAGCTGCAGCACTCTTTACTCTCATTCATGACGAATTGGCTTCAAAAGCTGAAGAATCACAAAACATACTGTGTGAAATATCAAAACAGTATTCAGCAAAGGCACTAACTTCTGAAGATGTTTTTGAGTGTGTTGCTATTGAGAACTACATAAATCTGTTTGAGAAAGTCAAAAAAGATATGCAGAATTCAGGCAAAACACCTAAGTTATGGCTTCAGTATTTTCAGCAAGTCATGCTTATCCTTCAGTTTATAAGAGCAGAACGAACAGCAGACTGGAATTTGCATATTGAAACTGTCAAATATATGCTTCCTTACTTTCATAGTGCAGGTCATATACACTATGCAAAATGTGCCCATCTGTATCTAACTTTGATGGAGGATTTGCCCAACAAAATGTCATCTGAGGACTTCCAAAGATTCACGAAAGATGGTTACTTCACAATCAGGCGCAGTGACAGATTCTGGTCTGGTGTGTCAACAGATATGTGCATTGAGCAAGTTTTAATGCGTAGCTTTAAAGCAATAGGTGGACTTACACATGGTCGGGGAATCACAGATTCAACTTTACAGAGATGGGTGTTGTCTGCTCCAGCTTGTGGTGAAATAACTGGAACGTTATCAGAGTTCGCAGGAATAAGTGTAACAATTAGTCATCAGAACATAGAATCTGGAACATCTCGTCAAACAAGAGATTTAAACGACTTTGTGACATTTGTTTGCTGGCTAAAAGAACATAACCCATTTGGTCAATTATCAGGACAGTTGGTAAACCTCTCAAATGGGTTGATAGCAGATTCATCAATAACATGTGATAGGGCACTAGAGATTGGTACAGAAACAATGAAAGCACTCTCAAGTCATAGCTTCTCTGATATTCGACTGCAAAGGAAGAAGAAAGTAGTTCCTTTGTCTAACCTGTCATCTGGCACAATAAAGATGAAAGAAAAAACTGTAATCCTGCATTCCCCACAAGAACTCTTCCACAGAATGATATGTTTGGACATAAGCAAAACAGAAGTTAAAGGGTACTTTCAGTATGAGCTGGCAAGTGTGCCTCCATCATTATTTGACTCAACATTGTTAAGAAAAGGCACAAAGTCTTCTCTGATCAATGCTTTTCAGTCGCACAACGAGATGTTAGCTTTACCAGCCAATCCTCACTACATTTTAGATGGAGGAAACCTTCTTCATTGCGTTGTTTGGCCAAAACCCGCTACATTTGGTCAGCTGTTTGACTTGTATACAACCTCTGTAGAGAGCAATTACGGTAAAAACTGTACAGTGGTGTTTGATGGTTATCCTGACAGAGAAACCACTAAGACAGCCGAGCAAGAGCGACGAGCAGCAAAAAGAACTTCTAGAGATATCATATTTAATGAGAATACACCAACCACTATACCACAATCAGATTTTCTTGCTAACAGAAACAACAAACGGGCCCTGATTGCATCTCTTGTGTCTAGTATGAAGATCAAAGGTTATTCTGTTGTTCAGGCGGAGAGTGATGCAGATACTGTTATTGTTAAGGCTGCTCTAGATCAAGCTAAACACAAAAATCAAACAGTAGTTGTTGGCCAGGATACGGATCTTCTAGTGCTTCTAACTGCTCTAGCCCATGAAGACTTTGAAATTTGGTTTCTCAAACCAGGGAAATCAAACAGCACACCCCGTATTTTCAGCATCCAAAGTGAGAAAAAAAACATGGGGAAGGCTTGTGAAGTTTTGCTATCTGCTCACGCCATGACTGGATGCGATACCACATCAGCTTTGTATAAAAAAGGAAAAGTTAGAGGTCTCCAACTTCTACAGAACCATACAGAAATGAGAGAAGAAATGAAAATATTTAACCAAAAGGATGCCAGTAAAGAAGATATCAAAGCTGCTGGGGAAAAGTTCCTCTTAAAAATGTACGGATCAAAATCAAAGTCCTTGGATGAGCTAAGATACTTCATGTATAATCGCATAGTAGCAAAAAAGAAGTTAGATACATCTTTTCAACTAGCATCCCTACCTCCGACCAGTGCAGCAGCAGAGCAACACTCATACAGAGTGTACTTGCAGGTCCAAGAATGGTTAGGAAACTGCCTGGAGCCAACAGAGTGGGGATGGTCCATGACAGGGAAATCACTGAGGCCTGTCCCTACTACCAAGGAAGCCGCTCCATCACAACTTCTTAACCTCATTTCATGTAACTGCAAGCTAGGATGCACCAAGAGATGCAAGTGCATACAGTTTGGTTTGCTGTGCTCAGCGATGTGTGGAGGATGTGAAGGAACTACCTGCGAGAACTCTTATGTTGAAACGCTACTAGACAACTGATAACTGAGTGTGTTGCAATATGACACTACACATAATGCAATAAATGTACAATCTAGCTTATTTTTGCGTAGTAATTAGAAAATTATACTTAAAACAGGGAGACACAATTACATTTTATTTCCTAGCTCATGTTAGATGACTTTATTCAACATTAGAGATGTCACACAGTGCCTTAGTGTTAAAGCTATATACTGTATTACTGCGTTGCACTCCAAGACTTAGATTACTACATTTTCATTTTAGGTAACAACAGACGATTATAGTTAGCTATAGTGATGTTCCCAAGTGTCTAAGGATTACTGTGACCATTCAATAAGATGTTATTTTATGTTCAATCCATAAAACCTGTCTGAACATCATGGTCATCATCAATACATGAAAATTCTTCCTATGTTACATTTTTCTTCAGTATACAAGATAAGGAAAAATGCATGTTATATTTTACATAAAATATATTAGTAATGTATGTATTGAGAATAGCATTCATAATTATTTCCATTTTCAATACTTAGATGTCTAATGAAGGAATAAAATAACTGTTTTAAATAATGTTACTCCAAACCGATAACTTAGCTCCTACCCGTCATCAAAAAAATTACATTACAGTATTTTTCTCTAGCTCTTTCTGTTGTGCTTTACTTTTTTACCAAACTACCTATAAAAAACAAACTGTCATGGTTCTGAAATAATAAATTGCAACAAAATATTCGAATTTCTACCCATTAACCAAGTTTGAACGTCATGTCTGCACTGATTCATAGAATAAAGGAATTTTGTATTTTGCGTAACTTTTTATTTTTCATCGTACAAAACAAAGTTGGGAACAGAAAATGTTTGCCTTTTTATGTAGAATGATTTTGCTCTCTTGGTAAATTTTCGTATCTTTTACGGGTCTGAAGTTATTTCCAAAAAACCGAAATTCGGCCGCCATTTTCCAAGATGGCGGCTGGAGCACAACTTGGATTTGTTGGGACTTTTAATATATTCATCAGTAGGGTTCAGTTTACAAGTGTACCAAGTTTCGACTTCCTGCTAATTTGATAGGTCGATTGAATATATTTATCCTAAAATTGGTAGGACATTGAAAAGCTTTGGGCCTCGTATTCTGAGGGTATTTTCCATCCTCGTTTTCATGGCCCCTCGTCCCACCTCAGCTGGGACCATACAAAATCTGCCTCTTCTCTCATTCCAGTTTGCTTCTATTTCATTTCTGAGGTTAGGGACAGAGCCCTCAAGTATTTTCCATATGTATATTATTGTGTACCGCTCGCGCCTTCTTTCGAGAGAGTAGAGTTTGTGATTGTAGTTGAGACCAGTAGTCTTCACCTTCCGTTTCCTCTATCTTAGTTGTAAAAGTCCTTTGTATAGCTTCAATGTTCGCAATGTCTCGTTTTCTGTATGGACTTGAGTACTGAGCAATACTCAATTATTGGTAGGACTAGACTCTTCCATAGCCTTTCGTGTATTCAGAAGTACACCTCGTCAGGGAATGACGAGGTGTACTTCTGAATACACGAAAGGCCTTGGAATCATTTTTCTTTTTCCTTGTGGGTTTGCATTATACGGGGCTCCAATAAACCTTAGCCCCCCCACCCATGGCCTAAACCATTAGAGGTACAGTAAAACTAAACATACCTTACAAAAGAGAATTTAATCTTGCATTTAATGAGAAACAATTAAAACTTGGTGTTCCCGCCATTGGCTTCCAAGACAGCCTGAATTCGCTTTGGGTAGCTTGCCAAAAGTGACGTGAATAGATCTTGATCGTTACGCAAATTTGCCAAAACAGTTTCAATGTGTTGCGTCATTGTATCCTTCGAAAATCACTTTACTGCAGGTTCTTGAAACAAGAGACATTCAACCTTGTCCTTTATAACTGATCCAATGTGTTCACAGACGTTCAGGTCAGGAGAATTTCCTGGCCACTCTTCATATCCAAAGAAATCGATCTCATGGTTCCACAACAACTGTCGAGTGGCTAATGCCTTAAAGTAGGGGGCCTTATCGTGCAGAAGTGTGACCCTTATATTGTTTGGGTTTCTTAGAAAAGGAATGACATGCTGGGATAGAATAATATCACAAAAATACTGTCCATCCCAACTCTGACCATTTGGCTTCAGCACCCACATGAGCTTCTTTGCAGTGAACAAAACAAACACACCAACAGTCTGGACTTTTTAATAATTCGCGATAATGTTCATTATCATCGATTTCATCTGGTGTTGTGGCCCACACTCGATCATTTTGGTAGTTAGGCCGACGTGTTACGTAAACAAAAAATTCATCGGAGACAGCTAAATGCATGAAATCATCCACATCCCAATCTTCAAGATAATGGGCAAACCACATTCTGTCATCGATGTTAAGTCGAGTTTTTCTTGGCTTTAGAAGTTCATGCCAAGGCTTTAAACCTTTCCTATGACGGTACAGTCGAATGATCTCAGCACTAACGATCTTTCCTCTCAACACTTCGATCTCCCTAGAAAGTTTAGCACAGCTGTTTTTCCGCTTACGCGTACCGCTTTCAATGATGTCCTTTGTTTCCTGAGAGAGTGGCAAATTTGGGAGCCCAGATTTGGTTGTATCCATTTCACATTCATCCAAAGTTTCATTCCAATTTCTTTTGACGAAGTCCTCACTTCTTCGCAACTTTTTGGCAACCCATGAACGTGTTATAAAGGTGGCTCCAGCATCACGAGCTTCCCGAAATGTTATTGCTCGTACGCGATCTATCACACGTTGCCTCTCCGAATCACCAATTAATTGAGAAGCCATTATATTATCACTTTATCAGCTAGAGTAATTTTAATACCTGCAATAAATAAAGAATTTTATATATTTTTATAATCACTAAAAACTATTTCGATATAAGTAAACATGTAAGCTGCAAATGGGGGGGCTAAGGTTTTTGGAACCCCTTATATATATAAACTGTTCATTCATGAAATGAAAAATAGATTGTCGATGAGATGAACTGGTATAGAAATTGTGCAAGTTTCCTAAGGGAAATAATTCATTATCGTCAAGCACATTACAGTCATTTTTAACAATGAAACCAAATTACGTTTTTCCTTTGGCCATATTTTGCGTCTTAATAAGGATGTTGTTGTCCACTTTCCGTCCAATAGTATCGATGAACCTTACAGCGTTGTTCGTAATCCTTCAGGACGAAAAGTATTGTCGCTATTTCTGCTGTTAACAGGGTTAATCCTGAGATATATCTGAACATCCGTGCCTCAATGAGGATATTCTAGATTAGGAAACGCAAATGTAGCACGCAGTCACGCTCCCTTACGGCAACCATCCCTTAAAACTGTTCTACTCTGGTTAAAAAATGGTTTACGGTTTACAGTTAGGTATTATCGCCTAAATAATTTAACTCGCATAGATGAGGTCACGCCAAGTAGGTCTGTAAAAGTATGGTATTTGTGAGGTCTATAACCCTTTGAGGCACATACGCACGCGCGTTAATTTTTCAATTATTTTATTATTCCTTTTAAAGGTTAACACTTTTTTTGGTACTTGTGGGTTATCTGTCGCCACTTTTTAATATTTTTTTATTTATTTATTTTTATATATTAAGAGAAGAGGATTCTTTATACTGTACGGCATTGACGATTGGTTTTTTCTTCTTTCATGCTCTAATCTTATTAAAATCTGATGGACGGAAAGGTGGTTTCACTCTGAAACCACTGAAAGAGATAAAGGAAATGTAGGCCTACAACATATTTTTCTACTAAATTCGTTGATGTATCTTGGATTTATCCATTGCAGTTCCGATTCTCATTGTTGGGGATACGTCTTGGCTACATCTTAACGCACCTTCGCGTTAGATCAACGAGATTAAACGACGTTGGGTCTGATGAATAGTTCGATGGGGGACCATCCTGAGGCATCCTCCGTCTTCAGATGATGGAGCGACTCTTAGATGGCTCAGACCCAGCGTAAAGCCGTAGGTCCCCTCAGTCACGATATGAGCGTTACGAAGGAGGGTAAACAACCCCTAAAGTGATTATTATTATAACTGCTGTTTAGTGGGTACAGTTACTCTTCTCATCTTTTGTGTGGCGATTCATCTCTCTTTGCACAGTGCCACAGTGCCTGCCAGCATCAATGACACGTATGCCCATTCAACCCTCACTACTGAGAGTAAATTGGTACAAACAGCCTGTTGTATGGTCAAGGAATATTGGGGTATTCACTCGAATACCCTCATGACCTAGTATACAAGGGTTTCCAGAATTCTGGTCAAGAGGGCCAGTCAGGGGTCAAGACATCGTTATATGGCCTCGACACAAAGTTCACTCACCTATAAATATTTTTGTAATTGCCTTTTATATGTAGCTTCAACTAATGAATTTCGAGCTACGAATGAACAATTGTGGAAATTAATTCGCCGAATTTTAAAAATTATCCACAAATTACTAATTGGTAGTTTTTTTAATGACGCTTGTTTTGAAAAAAAAATTACAAAAAAAAGAACTGAACATATTTTCACAGTTGCTGTTGCTGCTCATCTCTGCTTGAATGACACGTATACCGACTGAATGACTTTGTTGAACGATCGATCCCAGGTTCAAAACGTGTCATTTCAGTGCCTGATAAAATAATGGGTGAAGATGGCCTTCGGTCAGTTTTGATCTCGTCTCAAACTTGTTGGTGGTGGTTTCAAGATTTCCTCGCAGTGCTTCCCAACACAACTTTAGATTAACTTTCCATACAAGAAATTTGGAGATGTTTGTCGAGGGCCGCACGCAGTGATTTTGCTCACGGGCCGTATAAGTGTCAGGTGAAATTATTAATGAAAAATCATTAGTAATATCTATCTATAAGAATGATTTGACTTTATATATGATATATACATTTTGTGCGTGTGTGTGTGTGTGTGTGCAGATAATGTAGTAAGGGAAAAGTAAAATAATAGATGCAAGTATAGAGCAATTACTTTGTACGGATGCTTGCGTCGTACTTATACGGTATACGGTTGTGAATTTGAAAGTATAAATGCGTGTACGGTACAGTTACGTGGACCACTTTACCATAACTTGTCACGTTTGCTGAAGATCACGTCATCGCAAAGAAATGTTTTCATTGATAATACATTTAAAAATAATAGTAAATACAAAATTTTGTGGCCACGTCCCTGATTGGCCGAAAATTGGTGACGTGGAAAATTGCTAACCAATCTTCTACCACCAAACAGTGGCGTAAGATTCGCCCTGATTGGTATTATGTATCGATAAATTTAAAATGTATTTGGGCATCGATAAATGTAAAATAATAGATATGGAATGCCTAAATTAGGTATTGGTAATTTAAAATAATAAATCACATGACTAAGGTAATAAGGTTTAATGTACCTCTAATAGAAATAGGTACGCATTCAACTAGAAAAAGACATATATATATATATATATAGGTACCGGGTGAACCAAAAGTAGGTGGACAGTAAATGATAACGTTTATTTTGAGAATACATATACAATTATATTTATTTTTTTTGTATACTATAATACAAAATTAAAAAAAAAAATAACTTATGGCAATACAATACAAAAGCACTGAAAATTTTATCAACGCAGGTGCTCAAATCGCTGTCCATCACAATTTACACAGCTTTGAAGTCTACCTTTCACACTTCGACAAACATTTTTGCACAAGTTTCTTTGTGCATTAATTTCTTGAAATGCATCTCTGATGTAATTTTTCAAATCACCAACACTTCGTGGTTTTCGACTATAAACTTTGTCCTTGAGTACTCCCCAAAAGAAAAAATCCATTGGGGTAAAGTCAGGTGAACGTGCAGGCCATTCAATTTGACCTCTTCGGCCGATCCATTTCTCGGGAAATGTTTCATCAAGATACTCACGGACTGCTCTTGAATAATGTGGAGGGGCCCCATCTTGTTGGAAATAGAGGTCATGTGAATTAGGCTGTTGTTGTAAGTGTGGAACAACTTCATTCATTAGAATTTCGAGATACTTATCACCTGTGACTGTTCCATCAACAAAAATTGGTCCTAAAACACCAGAACTTGAAATACCACCCCAAACAGTGACACCAGGCTGGTTTAGTTGCTGCTCTAATGTTAAATGCATGTTCTCACTATACCAGTAAACACAATTATGTCGGTTAACATGACCTGATAATTTGAAAGAAGCCTCATCGGTCCACACAATGTTATCTAAAATTATTGGATTTCCTTCAATTTCGTTCAGCATGATCTCACTAAATTGCAGCCGCCTGTCTGGGTCATCCTCCAATAAGCCATGAATTAGCCGTGGACGATAAGCTTTCAACCCAATAGATTTCAGAATTCGTATAATAACCATAGTTATAATATAATATAACACAAACCCTATTCAACCTACTGTCCACCTACTTTTGGTTCACCTGGTATATATATATATATATATTTTTTTTTTAAGTTCGGGAAGAACCGATTCGCCTCTATTTAAAAGGGCATATCTCGGCGGAAAAACAAAGAAAGGGTGGAGGGGACAGTCGAAAAAGACCAAGGACTGCAGGGTCGAGCCCCATCATCCTTGGGTGCTAAGGCCGGGAGGGCGCACGTGAAACCTCCAGGAACAAACGAGCACAAAGAGCACTCAAGAGCACGAGCTTAGAACCCCCTTGCGGGTATATATATATATATATATATATATATATATATATTATATATATATAATATTATATATTATATATATATATATTATATATATATATTTTTTTAATTTATGAACTTGACTATAAGTGCAAATGTTTGCTAATAGTTACACTTGGTTAGCTAACAGTTAGAATATTTGTACTAATTGCTACTGTCATTTTATGAATATAATAATAATAATTGTTGTTAACAGAACCGAGAATGAAGGTGAGAGACGTTTAAAACAGAATATAATTTAACTATACTTCATTTTGTTAACAAAAGACTTCCATAATAAAGTTGAAAATACCACTCACTCTATTCGTTAACATTTGTTAACTCTTGTTTATAACGAAGTTTAATAATAAATTCATTTTAATATTGTAGAGTATAACATTAAGCATCCGTCGAGTTAACATTTGTATA
The DNA here is from genome assembly GCA_023014485.1 of Bathynomus jamesi. Lineage (NCBI taxonomy): Eukaryota > Metazoa > Arthropoda > Malacostraca > Isopoda > Cirolanidae > Bathynomus > Bathynomus jamesi. The sequence continues at coordinate 58,932 of JAJOZX010008499.1, forward strand.
TTAACATTATCGTTATATAATTTACGTTAACACTGAGTTCAATAATAATAATTAACATTGTGTAGCGGTTATAATTAGTATTTGCTCACCTGTCAAAGGTTTTGCGTAAAGTTAGTTAGAGCTTCGCTACACGCATTTTTGTTTATCTAAATTGCTATATTTTAAAAGTCCGACGGTGAAACCGTTAAAAATTTAATTTAGTGACAGTCCAAAAACGAGTTTAAAGAATTCTTTTTATCTATACCATCTGTTAGGGAATTAGAGGTATTTCGATAACGTTTGATTTACCTCCGAAAAAAGGGTTGGTCATACTAAACAAGGTAGTTAAATTTTATAAGCGTTCATTATTATTATTTGACAACAAATCATGCGTGAAAATTCATGGAATGTGTTTTTGTTTTCTTTTTCGCGATGTGGTCAAAGCAAAGCAACATCCAGCGTGTTCTGTCTCCTGAAATCTCTTCACATCATAATAGTTTTAGCTTATTACATATCCTCAAACCCGTTATTAGACGCAGTTTGTACGCTCCTAATGGATTTGCCACCAACTAAATAATATTACGTTCCGCTTTTGTGTTTTAACCCTTTGACGACCGATATACGTTTCTTTGAACTTAAACGTTTAGGTGTTATTGGTATTCACAATTAGATATGTTAGTAACTATAGTCACTTAAATGATCCATTTTGGGGTTAATTTTCCAACAACTAAACGATACCTATATAAACATTTAGATGTATTTGTAGAAACGTTGCATCATTGTACAATTTATATTATTATTATTATTTCGCTGGGACACGTATGTCCCGTGGTCCTCAAAGGGTTAAAGTCTCTTCTTCATTCGTGTCTCGCTGTACGAGTATCCCTTTCGCTGACGTTTCGTTCAAACACCCGAACATCTTCGAAGATTGGTAGGAATTAATTCGTTTAGGACTACGACAGCGCTTACATGCATTCAAAGCTTTCTATGAGTACAACACAATATTGCGTTGTGATAAGAGTTAAATTATATTTCTTTTAGTCTGTGTTGTGGTTTTCCACTACAAAAATTTCAACAACAAACCATTTTATATATATATAAATAATATATATATATATACCCCCTCGATTAGGTACTCCGGCTTGCCGGGCCGAGGGGGCTCGTACACCTCGTGGGTTGTTGAGGTTTCCTCAACTCCTCGCGGGGTGTGGGCGAAGAGTTACCTAGTTGCGTTTTTTTTTTTTTTTTTTTTTTTTTTTTTTTTTTTTTTGCTCCCCCTTTTTTTCCGTTTCTCCCGGAATTTCTTTTGTCTTGACTCGGTCCTGTGCCTCTGTCAATCGTAGTATCCCCCCCCCCTCTGTTTGTATTTGCAGTCTTGGGGTCATCGGGTGCACCCGCCGGGGGGCATCGCTCCGTGCTGAGCCGTGCTCCGGGGACGGTACGGGCGCCCGGACCGCTGCTGCGTCTGGATTGGGTCTTGCTTGGCCCTTAACGGACAAATCTCCGTAGTGCCAATCTGCTGTTTTTAAAACGACAGTTAGGTTGGGGGGCGGGCTACCCGGGACGTTGGGCCTGCGCTTTGAAGGATGCAGCAGCGGCTGGTGCATCGCCTTGGGTCCGAGGCTGCCGTTTTTGTAAAACTACTGTTTATGGGTTCTATTTCTAAACTTCACTCCCCTCTTGTTGACGACTCTGGCCCGCCCTTGGATTTGGATCAGACTACTACTTCTGGTCGTTCAGCGGCCTCTGCCTCCGCTGGATTGACCCTCAAGCCGTATGGCCCCCTCTCGTCCTCTGCGGCGTCTGGCTCTCATGGCCGGACTCGTGGTGGCCGTAGGGCGGAGTCTTCGCGGCCCTTGTTCTCTCGCCCACTCTCGGTTACCGTTACACATGGACCTGTCTCTGCTGTCAATTTCTGTCCGGTGGACAGGTTCCTCGTTCTCCGCCCTTCCGCTGGCTCCCTTCCGGGCAACTCGGAACGGGTGTTTCAGCGCCTTAAGACGATAGGGGTTCCCTGTCGTTATGATATCCGCCCTCTGAAGGATGGGTCTCTTCTTTTGAAGTCCCGTTCTTCGGGGGTGACTGGGTCCCTTTTACAGTTGCAGGATGTCTTGGGTTGCAGAGTTTCTGTGACTCCCCATCCGCAATTGAATAGCTGTCAAGGCACCATTTTCGCTTCCCGTCTGCTGTCAATCCCGGTTGGCGAGTTGCAGGAGGATCTTGCCCCCAGGGGGTAACGAAGGTCTTCCGCTTTTCGTCGCGCCGGGATGGTGCTCTTACCCCGTCCGCTCGTCTGCTCCTGACCTTTGACTCCCTTGTGCCTCCGGCCCAGGTGTTCTGGGGCATGGGTGATCGCCGGTCGTGTGAGTTTTCGGTGCGACCATATGTGCCTGACCCGGTTCGCTGCTTTGGCTGCAACCGGTTCGGCCATGTTAGCTCTGCGTGCCGCCGTGAGGGTAAGCTATGTGTCCGCTGCGGTGGGCCTGCGCACCCTACCCCGTGCACGAAGCCCCCGCGGTGCTCGAACTGTTCGGGGGCCCACCCTTCCTCTTCTCGGGACTGCCCCGTTTTCAAGTTTGAATTTGAGGTGCGGTCCTTAAGGACTACCGAATTCCTTAGTGCGCGGGAGGCGCGCGATAGGATCCGTGACGGGAGCCGCGGCGGGGGTTGTCCTACGCTGCGGCTCTTGGCCCTGGCGGGTCCTCGGGCCCCTCCCGTGCTACCCCGGCGTCTACCGGAGTGGTGCCCCCCCTGGAAGTCCCGGGGGTTGGTGGTCCTCCTGGCGCCGCGGGTCCTTCTTGTTCCTCTGCCTCACTTTCTACATCCCATCTGATTCCCTGCCTACAAGTGCCCCTTCTCCCCCTCCGGCCTTGGGGTCTGGATCCTTGCCTACTCGTCTCTCGGGTGGGGAGGGGGATGCCCCGAAGGGGAGGAGGAAGCGTCGCCGTGGTCGGAGTCGGAGTCCTTCCGACCCGATCCTGACTGCTGCTCGCCCTGCTTCCCCGTCTTCACCGGAGGGGAAGTGGCGCGCTGTTCCTGATCCGCTCGGGACTCCCCCTATACGGGGGGCTGGTGAGGCGTCACCTCCCGGTGCCCCGACCAGTGTCCGGGTGTCGGTCGAGGTACACCGCCCCATGACACCCTCGATTACTGACTCTGTTCCCATGATAGACCCGGTCGAGAGGGGCCTGGCCCTCCTTCATGGAGTCTCTCTCCCTCCGGCTCCTGCTGAGAGTGGTCGGGTCTCTCTCCTGGATCTACCTCTCCCACCTGTGGTCGACCTTTCCTCTCCCCCCCGTCAGTGCTTGTCTGGTTTGACGAGTCCTCGAACAGCTGGTTCCCCCCGGTCCCCCACTGGTGGGGAGTTGGGGGTTTCGGCTGGGCCCGACTCGTCGTCTCTCCCCCCGCCGGGAGAGCTCCCCTCTGACCTCCCTGTTCTACTCTCCACTTCTCGTTCTACTACGGGTGCAGCAGATGCGGAGTCGGTGGCCCCTACCCCCCCAGTTCTGGGTGAGTCGGGGAAACCGATTCCGTCCCTGGTTACGGACCGTTGAGTTTGCTGCTCAGCTTGATCCGTGGCTATTTCGCTGTTTTCTCTGCCTCTTATAATGCCGCTTCCCCTTACAGTTCCATCTTGCATTGGAACTGTAGGGGGCTTTTAGCTAACTGGGAGAACCTTGCCTCCCTGCTGGAGAGCGAGCGGCCTTCCTGTGTTTGTCTCCAGGAGACTATCCTGGCTGCGCGGGGACTCCCTCGTCTCTCTGGCTATGTTGGTTTCCCTTGCACCCCGGATGAGCGCACACGCCGGCGGGGTGCGGCGATTTACGTGCATCATTCGTTACCATCGCGTGGTGTGCCTCTTCGCACTTCCTTGCAGGCTGTGGCTGTGCGGCTCTTTTTAGATCGCCAGTACACTGCCTGCTCGGTTTATATTCCTCCTCATGACCCTCCTTCTCGCGACGCGGTTCGCGAGTTGGTGCTGCAACTACCTCGACCGTTTCTCCTCCTCGGGGACTTTAACAGTCGCGACCCGGCTTGGGGAGATGTTCGGTCGACTAATGTTGCTGGTATTCTACTCTCCTTAATGGAGGAACTTTCCTTTGCGTGCCTCAATTCCGGTGAACCTACTTCCACGAACCCACGGGTTCATTTACCTGTATTGATCTCTCCTTGGTGTCCCTCGATGCCTTACTCGATTTTTCGTGGAAGGTGTTGGGGACTCTTATGGCAGTGATCATTACCCAGTCTGTCTTGAGCCGGTCGGTCCGCAGCCGGGCGTCTCGTCTCGACCGAGGTGGTGCCTTGCGCGGGCTGACTGGCCATCTTTCAGAGCTCGTTCCGTCATTGTCCGTTCGGTATTGAGCTTTGGCTCTGTGGATGAGAGCTTGGAGTTCTTCGAGCGGGTGGTGATGGGCGTCGTGGAGGACTGTATTCCTCGATCTTCCGGTAACCCGCGGACTCGTAGCGTCCCGTGGTGGACTCCAGCATGTCACCAGGCGGTGTGCGAGAGGAAGAGGGCAACGCGCCGCTTCCACCGCACCCGGCGCGCGGACCACTTGATTGAGATGCGGCGGGCGAAGGCTTTCGCCCGCCGGACTCTCAAGTTGGCCCGTCGGGCCTCTTGGCGTGCTTTTGTGTCCGGCATCTCCTCATCTACCCCTTTGCTGCTGTGTGGCGGAAGGTACGTAGTATCGAGGGGAAGCCAGTCCCTGCTAGTCGCCCTGTCCTTCGGGACGGGGACGGCTTCCTTTCGGATCCTGCTGCTGTGGCTGATCGGCTGGCCGGTGCTTTTGCTGCGGTTTCCCGTTCGCCTTCAGCTGCGGATCGCCCTTTATCGAAGGTCACGTTCCCGCCCCCTGGGAACGAGCCCTATAACCATCTCTTTCCGATGCGGGAACTTCGGGCTGCCTTGGCAACCCGTCGTTCTTCCGCCCCTGGCCCTGATGACATTCTGTATGACTTTCTTTGGAATTTGCACCCGATGGCCCTGCACTTCTTGCTGGATCTTTTCAACCGGGTGTGGGTTGAGGGGTCGTTCCCTTCCCGTTGGAGGGAAGCGATTGTGGTCCCGATACCTAAGCCGGGGAAGGATCCGGCGGAGGTGGCGAGCTATCGGCCTATTGCTTTGACGAGCTGCTTATGCAAGCTCCTCGAAAAGATGGTGGCCGTCCGACTTTCCTTTACACTGGAGTCGCTTGGGTTATACCCCCCGACCCAGTATGGTTTTCGTCGATTTCGGGGTACTCTGGACCCCCTTCTCCTCCTTGGCCATGATGTACGGGAGGCATTTTCCCGCCGGAATCTTGTTCTGGCCGTCTTTTTCGACGTCCAAAAGGCCTATGACACGACCCGTCGGGGAGTTGTCATGGACCGTTTGAAGTCTCTTGGTTTTGTGGGCTTTTTGCCCACGTTTCTTCGCAACTTCCTCTGCCGTCGCACTTTCCGCGTCCGTAATGGGGCGGCCCTATCTGCCCTGTATGTTCAGGAGGAGGGGGTGCCCCAGGGGTGTGTGTTAAGCGTCTCCTGCTTCAACCTGGTTATGTCTGCGCTACCGGGAGCTCTTCCGCCCTCGGTGCGCTGTTCCATCTACGCAGATGATCTGGCTGTCTATGCCGCGGGGACGAGTCCCCCCCCTCGTGGAGAGGCAAGTCCAACTCGCGGTCAATCGGGTTGAACGCTGGGCGTCGTCGGTGGGCCTTACGTTGTCTTCCCCGAAGACTTCGTGTGTAGCCTTCCTTCCGTCGAGGAGACGGGGATCCGGCGCCATCCCGGCCTTTAACCTTACACTCGGGGGTCAGCCTCTGGCCCTCGTTCCATCAGTACTCTTCTTGGGTATGGTTTTCGACAGCCGTTTGAGCTGGGTTCCCCACCTTCGCCGGCTGCGCGAGTCCGCGAGACGTACGCTGGATTTGCTGGGGCATCTGTCGCATACTACATGGGGCGCGGATAGGCGGACGCTCCTCCGTTTGTACGTGTCCCTGGTACAGTCCAAATTAGACTATGGGAGTGTGGTGTATGGCTCCGCCTCCCGCACGGCCCTTCGGATACTGGATCCGGTCCTCTCTAGAGGACTGCGCATGTCATCTGGCGCCTTCCGCTCCTCTCCGGTTGATAGTCTGCAGGTTGAGTGCGACATCCCTCCCTTGGAGGATCGGAGGTCGTTCCTCATTGCTAAACACTATCTCCGGATCCTCCGTCTTCCCACCTCTCCTCTGTTCCAGGTGGTTGAGATGGCGTTCTGCCGGGATGGGGTTGGTATTTCACCGACACGGTGACCTCCCTCCTCGATGGTATGGGCACTCCCCCTCCATCCGTTATACCAGTCTCTTTCAGGGGTGTTGCACCTTGGGAGAGCACCCCTGTTGCGTGCTGTAGGGCGTTGCGCCCCGTTCGCAGGACCGAGTCGGACTTTGCCTTGCTTCGGTCTCTGTTCCTTCAGCATGCGGCGTGTCACTCTGCATGTGTTGCGATCTTCACGGATGGCTCGAGGTCGTCGGGGGGCGTTGGGTCCGCGGCTGTTCCCCAGTCGTCTGCCCTTGCTCCCCGATGTACCCGTCTCCCTGATGAGGCTTCCGTTTTTACGGCGGAGCTCTATGCCATTCTGAGCGCTCTGGAGGTGGTGCGGGAGCATCCGGATGGGTCGTTCGTCATCCATTCGGATTCCCGCAGTGCCCTGGATGGCCTGGAGTGTTTTGACCCTGTCCACCCGCTGGTCCGACGAATCCAGCTACTGTACCATACTCTTGTCGCTTTCGGTGGCAAGGAGGTGGTATTTTGCTGGGTCCCAGCACATGTTAACGTGGCTGGAAATGAGGCTGCCGATCGAGCTGCCCGTTCCGCGTGCCGACTGCAGGTTTCACCTGTGTCCCTCCCTTTTTCTGATTATATCCCTGGCTTCCGTAGGTTTTTGCGCTCCCGGTGGCAGAGTCGCTGGGATGGCGCTACGGATAACAAACTTTGCAAGATTAAACCCAAGTTGGGATGTTGGGCCTCTTCCTTCCATCGGTCGCGCCATAAGGAGGTGGCTCTGGCCCGCCTCCGTATTGGCCACACCCACCTGACCCATGGCTATTTGATGGCCGGGGATCGGGTGCCCCGATGTCCCAATTGTGACGTCCTACTTACAGTTGCCCACCTCCTGGTGGAGTGTCCGCTTTACTCTGCGCTGCGCGCAGAGTATTTTCCCTTTTTGGAGAGCGTCGGGCTTTGTGATAGGCTTGGCGCTCTTCTGTCTGAAGGTCCCTACTTTTCGATAACCGGGTTGTTCTCCTTCCTCTTTCGCTCCCGACTTCTTTACCGGCTGTGACTCCGCTATGATCTTTCTGCTTTTCCCCACCTCCTCCTCCTCCCCCCGTATATTGTTCATTTCCATTAGTTGTTCCATACTCTTCGTTCTGTGTTCGCTCTGCTATCCACCTTTCTTTTGGTGGCCATGAGCGGTCATTCTTTGAAACAAAAAAAAAATATATATATATATATATGATGCACACCCACAAAGAGAAAAGAAAAATGATTCCAAGGCCTTTTGTGTATTCAGAGCTACACCTCGTCAGGGAATGATTCCCTGACGAGGTGTAGCTCTGAATACACGAAAAGCCTTGGAATCATTTTTCTTTTTCTTTGTGGGTTTGCATCATTCATTCATTCATTCATTTCACGTGTTTAATTGTGAAATTCATCCCATGTATATTGTGTGTGTGTTTAAATGTAATTGTGGCGAGTGTATTTGTCCCTCATTTTAATGAATGTTCGAAATAAATGAGAGCCGAGACCAGACTGAAATAGTTCTTAATTACAGAGCGGTGGTTGGGATTATTTTTTTTTTAACTCCTTAATTTAAACTTTAATTTTTAGTCATTTCTTCATATTGTAATCTTATGAAAGCTGGACTGATATGAAGTTAAAATATTATGCAGTATATATACGCACGCATTTATTTTTAAGACAATTACGCAGTATTAAAACGATCCTAAAAGATTCCTAACGTTACGTAAGAACGGGGACAATAAAAGATACAAAATCACGCGTGTCGCAATTTCTTCCGAATTATTAAAGTTTGCCATTAGAATGAATCAAAGTCTCGTGCTTTAGTCGGCTGCTGAAAATCTTACAAAGAGAACTCGCTGCGCCATCTGTGGAGGAAAATTCTAACTTCTCAGTTTAAACGTTGGATTAGCTTCGTGTGTGTCATAATAATGGGACCTCGGGTGAGAAATTACGAATAAATTCGTATTTCTATCGAGTTTTGAGTTATAATATTAGCAGTGTATAATTACCGACGGTGTGTCGAATGCGGCGTGCGAATGGTTTGAGGATGACACACTTGTATGCTTGTAATAATAATTGATAAGAGATGTTTTTGTCTTGAGGAAACTCGATTTGGTGGCCAACGATTTTTGTAACATCTGTTTTTCATTTTTATTTCATATATTGGCGCCAAATCTGAAAATTCAATTGTTGAACCTGAAGAACACACACACACACACACACACACATATATATATATATATATATATATATATATAACTTCATATTTAGCTCAGCCTAGGTCTTTTTGTAGTCTTTTGTATTCATTAGTGAAAGAGTTTTATTAATTAACCAATACTCAGAGAGAGAGAGAGAGGTTAATCGGCTTAGGTACGTTATTTTATTACCAATAGGCCCATTATCGTAGACCGGTTTTTAACTTTGGACTGAGGGGGAATTTAGAGAATTCCATAGGTTTAATCATGCAAGTAGGCCCCCACAGGGTAAATTCCTTCTTCGGTCTTTAAAGAGAAGATTGAATCAAATATTTACTACTGAAAATAAATACAACGTAGACGGACTTTTTTTTGATGATGAAACAACCCATTCCAGTTTTTATAATGAAATATTTTGCAAATGTTGGGTAGTCTTAGGCTAGCCTCTCTCTCAATTTCATAAGGCAAAAACGATATTAAAACAAGGTCCATTGGACGGACACGTTAACGTATCGAGTATATATTAAACTATTGGATAACTTGCTGTAAGCCAAGTTGAAAAATCTGGCAGAAATTTACTAAACTTGGTGCATCGCTTTTCAGTAAAAATGAGTCTGATCCGTTGACGTCACGTTTTAGATTAATTTGAGTCACATTTTCATTTTTGTGTTGGATTCCGATATTCATAGACATTTTACGTTGCTTAACTTCTTTTAAGAATTTGTGCGTCACTTCCTCTAAACTTCTCAAGCTGTGTCGTTGTTAAGCACTAATAGAAATTTTGCCCAACATATAAGGATACTTTAAATCTGCCTACGAAATATGCGGGTCTACTATTAAGTTGTGATAAAGTAGGCCGTGAGTTGATTTGTCCTTTTTTTTTTTGCAGCCTGCACCTCGGGATCTAGACCGTTTACGGGCGCTCTCACCATTGTCCCGAAAGGTCGCCATGAGCACAAGAGGCCTACAAACCCTCACCCAGAGGTAAGCTTTAGAAGTTGGTATGCTTTTTCAGAATAAGTTGGCCCTGCATAAGATAAATAGCCTCTTATGGGCTGAAAGGAAGTCCTAACCCTTTTCATTTAGGGTATAGAAAATATGAATTAAGTTGGGGTTTTTTAGCCAATGTGGACTGTAACTCTTAAGTAGCCTTGTATGTTCTATTATTCTATTATAGTTATAAATGTTGACATTTGGGCCTGCTACCTAAAGAAGTAGGCCTGTTGGATACCTTGCCATGAAACTTCCCCATGAAATTACCTTTGACTTTTTACCCATAGGGGAGGAGGCAGTCTTGTTAATGGAACCATAACCAAGAAGAGCCACGCGACATCTTCGAAACCCGTTGGTGCCAACGGGACACACGTCCCGCTCGCAAACGGCACAAAGAGTGCCACGAGAAGTATTTCCTGCAACAGACCTTTGAAGGGCACTCCTGTCAGGCCTTCGAGGGTGAACACAGCAGTGACCGCGTCTCCAAGGAAGGTGTCTGCCCCTTGTAAGCTCATAAGGTCGGTTGAAACGAGCGAAGCGAGGAATTGCCTCGCTTCATATATTAACATCTGCTTTTAAACACACACACACACACACACACGTGTGTGTATAATAAATATATATATATATATATATATATATATATATATACATACACAGGGTGTAACAAAAGTCCGTTCTCATAGGGAAATAAGATATAACAGAGTTGATCGTGATGAGTTTGTATGTATTACGTGGCATTTGACCCCACTTGACTTCTTGTGGGGCCACTTAATGTTCGTTGTTTGAGTGAAGACCTCGAACGATCCAGCAGTTAAAAGAAAAAAATTAGAGATATCTGTTACAGAATTAATGCAGAAACACTTCAAAACGTAAGCGACAGCTTACAAAGACGAGTAGAAATGTGTGAACGGCTACATGGAATGCAATTTGACCATGTACTTAATTCGTAAGTTGATTGTATCGTTTGTAATGTATAGTTAAAACTATTTTCTTTCTCACTTCTGTTATATGTTATTTCCCTATGATAACGGACTTTTGTTACACCAAATATATATATATATATATATATATATATATATATATAAAACTCGGTATGGTTTCCTGAGAAACTTTTGCTATACCCAGACTGTGCGTGGAACAATGAACTCTTCTGGAAAAATGAAATCCACTAGTCCAAATAAGTAATGGTAAATGACAAATACCATAGGTTTTCTTTTCATAATGGAAGCGAACGTGGGCAACGGGTTACTCGCAGAGAGGCCCCAAAATATAGCTTCCCTTACTAGCTACCCAGCTATGGGACAGTATTTGTATTTACGTTGGAGGTTAAACAAACGTCAAGCATACGGTGTCCATAAATTATCTTTACGTATTGAATTGAATTTGTAAAGATAATTTATAGACATCCTGTATTATTACTAATCTCTCTCGAGTGATGTCATGGGATTTTCCGTATTGTTAGTCTGACCAGAATTAAACTGTTTTAGGTACTCCTTAAGCTATAGAAATTGTTCATCAATACTCTATTCTAAAACTGTCTTGATTTTTGCATCCTTGGCGAGGAGTGCCACGGAGGATTGAAGCACCTTTTGGCCAATTAATGTCAGATATTTATTTAGGTATTCTTAAGTCGCATTATTCTTATCTTCGTCAATACACTTGACATTTTTTCAAAAAGTATTTAGTCGTTGAGGGCAATCTTGCGTTTCTTGAACTCTCTGCATTCCAATAATATTATAAACAGCCGCACTTCTTTCATGCTATTATGGGTTCATTAAATGTTAATTTTAATGATAATGAGGAGTTTTATTGGCAGGAGACAAATCCCATTTTTGTTTTTTGGGAATAGCGGTTTTTAACATTACCTCCGTTCCTGATATGACAATACAGACTTGAGACCCTCCTAGGAAGAAGTGGCTAAGCGACAGACGTAAAAAGACGCCAGAAAACGCAGTTAAACGTTGTACCAAATTTGAAAGTGCCGTAAATATTGAACTTTTGAGTCTATTTCGACGAAATATCCTCAAAAGTTATTTCACTTTCAAATTGGTACAACTTTATAAAGCGTTTTTGTGGCGTTTTTTACTTTTGTCGCTTAGACACTTCTTCCTAAGAGGGCCTCGTATAATAACCCTAACGATGATTTTCTTAGATTTAGATGTTATTTTGCGTTTGCGTCAAAATTTTAGTTATCCGCTAAAACTACGTTATTTCCTATCATTTCGCGTGGCTCAAACGTACATTCGATCGCGTTAATTCTCTCGCGTTCTAATATGGGATAGATCTATCTACCCGCGAGTTCGATTAACATAACTTAAACTTTCCTAATATAGAAGTAAATGATATTTCTTTCATTCAAAATGAATACATTTTGGAGCATCTTAAATTTTGACGCTAAACGCTCGTAGTTCGCTCGTTTTATGACATGGTAATCATTCAGAGAAGTTAACTAAAGGTGGTCTGTTTATTTAACTTTTGCTTTTTATCATGTCGTTTTTAGCTTAATAAGATGTTTGGAATAGTTTGCCAGACGATACCACGCGTCGCGTAGCTTCGTCTCGTTGAATGTCTCGAAAAGATCGAGAAATGGGTTGAATTATTGTGTTTGGGATCGGTCTACCTCTTCCGTAATGGTAAAGGTTAGGTTATGGAGAAGACCTATAGCTTTACGTGGAGTCCCGAACTATATGAGAGGTTGTTACGTGATTTTATCGTCATTTCTGTTTCAGTCGTTCATTCTGACGAAGGTCAAGCTCGTTGACCCACCTTAAACGTACAGTTGAACGTGGAATCTGAAATATGACCCACCAAGGAAGCCAGAAATTACGAAGTCCTCACCCGAATCCTATCTACCATCCTCCTCACCAGCAGCCCCAGCGTTTTATCCACTAGGCTACCCGGACGGAATGCGTGTAGAGGTCACCCATCCAATTACTGAACAGACCCAACGTCGCTTAACTTAGATAATCTAACGAGAAGCGATGATGTGACTCGTTGACTACGTAACCCATAAATCCGCCGTGTCTTGGTTGGTACCTGGGGGAAGTATAGTAACGGATTAATTTGTTACTACGCTTCCTCCTTTCCTTCGCTCATGGCAGAATGGGAGATTGTTACTCCCGTGTGGTGAGTCTACATCTCGTTCGAGACTCGATTTATTCGTGGGATCAACAGTCACGAATCACGAAATCCTGAAAGTGGAATAACCGCAAAATTTAGACATTTGAACCACGTCGGGAGACCGCTTCCCGTTACATCAATGAGGTTAACCGACGATGGTCCGTTCAGTAGTTGGATAGGCGACCACCCTCCGCGTTCGGATGGTGTAGTGACCCGTAGATGGTTCTGATCCCGCACAAAGCTGTAGATTCCCTCAGTCGCGTAACCTTTTTGGCCTTTACGAAGGAAGTTAAACGAGTTGGAAACGCGCAGACAAACGCACCGCAGGTTTATTGAATTGTAATTACACGGTTAGACTTCGTCAGAATTTATACACCATTTGGCTAAAAAGAATCGAATCATCATCGCAAGGTCTTTTAAAAGATAACTTTATTTATTTAAAGTTATAAAGGTTATAGAAAAGCGAACGATGGTGATGGATGGCGGTCGGGAAATGTTCATCGAAGTTAAATCAAATACTTATTAGGGAGGTTTCTTTTTTTCAGTTGGTTGACTGAATTTGTATAGTTTATTTAAAGTGGTAAGTCATTCGGCTAATCATATGGGTCAGAGATCTCCTTCAGGTGTGGCTTGTTTAGGCTTAATCAAAAACTCCTAAAAGTTCCGTTTCATTCATTGATTACGAATGAGAGATTGCCAAACTTAACTTGCTTCCTTTTTTACATATCATTTAAAATAATCTACTTGGCATGTAAGCTTTTAATTTTGGTATTCGTTGCAAATAATAATTAATAATAATAGGTCTATGTTAGTAATATTAGTTTTTAATCGATCCTGTCTGTTGGTTCCTTTCAGCGTGATCGGCGGTAGTCTTGACTCTTTGCCGGATAATATCACAGTGAGGAGGAAAGGCTCCACCCCAGTCAGGGCTTCGAACCAAGCCCCAGCATTCCATATCCAAGGCTCGCTTAAGTCTACTAAACAACCAACTAAAAGATCGTCCTCGACACTCGCTCCAGCCATTTCGAAGAAGAAGTTTTCGGCCCCCGCCAAACTATCATCGGAGCAGAGTTACCAACGGTGAGTACTTCGTTCGCGTTGATGCCTCTTCGGGTTCGGTACGAGGTTCCATCCACCCGGTGTTCCTTGCCGAATTTGGGACGCGGGTAGCTGGTATCATTAAAGGAAATGTGATTTGCCACTTGTATGGAATTCTCTCGCAAAACTATTCACCATCATGAGAAATACTTGATTGAGGCGCAAAAGATACTTTTTTATTTCACTTTTTTTGTAGGAAAGAGAGGCTGAGGGCAAATTGCTCTTATGTATATTAGGCCGGGTCGAATTTCTGGGGGCAGATCGGGCACTATGTTGGGTTTATGAATTGGGGTCCTGACCAACATACTCCAAAAAGTTCATGCTCCCCCCCGTACCACTAGCATACTCCCTCCTATTTTTGGCTCCGCCCCAAAAAATGAAAATAGTCTCATAAATGAAAATGAGAGACCATTTAGAGCATCTTCTCATAGAGATGATCCCCCCTAAAATTGCATAATATATCTCGTGTGCAATTTTCAGGCAATTACCTAAAACATTTGGATTTCTCAAAATTTTCACCACGCGTATTTTCTCAAAATATTGCTATATCAGAAAATTGATTACACATAAACATCGTTTATGTGTAATCAATTTACTGAGCTGTGTGTTGAATTTCAAATTCAATACCAATAAATTTCATGTTCTAATTATCATATATTTTTACAGGAATTATAAGAATTTATGCTCTTTAGATTTACTTATGATCCATGCATAATTCTATAAAAGCTGGATTTTTAGTTTTTAAAAAGGTTGAAAAATGTCAACCAGAAACAAATCTTCGAATGCAGCTTTTGGTTTTGCCACTGAATTCCGCCGATCAATGATTCCTACAAGGCAGACGTTGTCAGACACTATTCTTCATTCAAAAGAGAGAAAAAAAATCAAGTCAATGGGATCAGCAATTGCGAACGATTGCTACAATATAATTACCAAAGATCTTCAAGATATTTGGGCCATGTTCCTCTCCCTGTCATTCAAGAAAGATCTATTTCTTCTGCAGTGGAAAGATTAATCAGATCAGCTCTTTCCTTGAACAAGGTTCCTCTACGTCAAAGGAATGAAAATTTGCTAAAAAACTTGCTTCATATGATGAAATGTTTGACATTTGTACTTGCAAATGTTATGATAAAGGAATAGAAAGGCCGTTTTGTCGATGCGAGGTAAAAATCCCAATGGTAGACTGGGAGTCATTTGTAGGCCAAAAGCAAAGAATAAATCAATTAGGACCATTTGATCGTGAAGCTGCCGCTGTCCAGAGACGATCCCTCTCAAGAGCAAGAGAAGAACAAGAGGCAACAAAGGTCACAAGTGGAAATGGCAGAGGCTATGGAAGTTGTACCATCTTCTTCAGTAGATGACTTTAGCGAAGATATAGAAGACAGTGACAATGAGCTAGAATTCGTGCCCGATGTGGAATTGATTGAAAATAATCAAAATAGGTATTCATACAATGAATTACCATTGGTGGCAGACCGTTACCGTGTGTGTTCGAGAGCTACAGCAGCTATTGTTAATGCTGCATTGAAAGATATGGGAATAACCGATCAATCTAACATGCTTGATAGGAAGAAAATAGAAAGAGAGAGAATTCGTGTAGGCAAGAAAAATATTGTTAGATCTAGATGTGAAAATGTGAATATTGAATGTATAGGGTTTGATGGAAGAAAGGATGAACGTTACCAAGGTGGAAAAGAGAGAGAACAAACATTATTGCTGATCAAAGACCCTGGAGGTATCTATGTAGACCATCTCTGCCCTGACGCAGGAAATGCTCGGTGTATCGCTGATGAAATTATAACGTTCTTAATTGATTCAGCGAGCATCGACACACTCAATGCTCTGCTATGCGACGGTACTGCTGTCAATACTGGTAGAATTGCTGGTACCATAAAATTGATTGAAATTTTTTTGCATAGATCAGTTCAATGGCTCGTGTCTCTTTTACACATGAATGAACTCCCCTTCAGGCACATATTTGAAACCATAGACGGAAAAACATCAGGGCCAAATACCTTTAAAGGTTCAATTGGAGCCAAATTGAAATGTGATTTAACCATTTTAGAGAGTGGCATTTTCACCAGTTCAGGGCAACGTCCAAGATATACCACCGAATGTCGTGAAAGAGTTGAGCAGTGATCAAAAGTATCTCCATGATATCTGCCTAGCAGTGCAATCTGGATGGGTATCTGAAAGTCTAGCCCGCAGGTCTCCAGGTGCCATTCATCATGCTCGCTGGATTACCCGAGCAAACCGGATTCTTCGTTTATATGTATCGAATTTGCATCCCGAACAAAATCTGAAAGAACTGGTAACCATCGTCATGAAATCATATGCTCCTGGATGGTTTCATATCAAATCCCATCCTAAAGCTACTGACGGAGCACGGAATTTTTTTCATTTGATTGTCTTGATGCGAGGATTGGAAGAAAAACATCGCATTATTATGGAACCGGTGTTCCGTAATAATGCCTATTTTGCCCATCCCGAAGCTATCCTACTGTCAATGCTTACTGATAGCAGACAACATGTCAGAGAAGATGCTCTTCAGAAGATACTTCTCAGTCGGACACGTTTTAGTGGCACACGAAATTTTGAGCTTCCTAAATCTCTAAATTTCGATTCCAAAGACTACTATGAGATGATTGACTGGAGAAAGGAAGCTATCAATCCTCCACCTTTGATAAGGAATTTCAGCAATGAAGAGCTACTGCATACAAGAACAGAACCCTTGAAAATTGCTGCCTTTTCATGCACAGTCAAAGCGTGGAAAGTGCAGTGAACTTAGTGACAAAAGCATCAGAACAAAGGATTGGCTACGGTAATCGGCACAAATTTATCCTCAATCAACTGGAATCAAGAAAAAGACTGCCACAGTTTGAATGGAAAAGCCAATGAGGCCAAGGCACATCCACAAGTAATTAGTGAATTGTGAAGGTAATTTTTAAATTAAATTTTGTTTTTACTTCAAAGTTGTTTTGTGTAATAAATGGTACAATAGACTAATTGTCTTCTTTTCAGACAAATATACTAGGCCTATATGAGGTTTATGAATTGGTCTCCTAGGCAATCAGTACTCCAAACTAAAGTTTATGCCACCCTTTTCTATATACTGATAACACTTTTTGGGGATGCGGCAATTTTTCAAGGATTTGAAATTTCTTAGATAATTGCCTGAAAATTGCACACGAGGTATATTATGCAATTTTAAGGGGGATCATCTCTATAAAAAAAAATGCTCTAAATGATCTCCATTTTGATTTATGATACTATTTTCAATTTGGGGGCGGAGCCAAAAATAAGGGGGAGTATGCTAGTGGTACGGAGGGGAGCATAAACTTTCTTTTGGAGTATGTTGGTCAGGATATCATTTCATAAACCCTACATAGTGCCCATCTAAAAAAAATCATTTTGACTAGATTTCGACCCGGCCTAATGTATATCTATCATGTGATCAACAAGGTCATGGTGCCCTTTCCACGCTGATCACCTTCATCTAAGACCCCTTTCCACGCTGATCACCTTCATCTAAGACGTCTTTCATGAGTGTCATTATCATTGTAGTACTATGCTCTCGTACTCTACACTAGTGGGTTCACAAATTCTTTCAACTGCTTCCCCGTTATTAGATAAAAAAATAAAGCGCTCCTTTTCACGGAGACAGCCGCGCGCGGATTGGCAGTTAATGAAGTGGTTAGTGGCGAGAACGAGTAAGTGTAGGGCCCAGAACAGTTCTTATAAAATTAGGATTATAACTCCTCTCCGCGTGTCAGTACTTTTCTCGTTCCACTTGAAATAAATATTTTTACGAATTGAGTAACTCTTCGCTCACCCCTTACTTTGTCGACCACCACACTACGCTTCAAATGCATTCACATCGCGAATTTTCAATTTTCTTTAATAAGGGAGATTGGTGAAGTCTGAATTTGGTTCTCTTCCGTGGTGGTGTAACCAAAAGTACCATGTGATGTAAAGGAGGTTGTAAAACCGCGTGTCCCCTCTGTCTCGTGACCTTTGCCGTTACGAAGAACGTTAAACAACCCCGTATGATGATGATGATATTTGAAATAGGTTACCTTAATCGTTTGTAATGAGCGAATATCCCGTAGAAATCTCCAAAAGAACCATCAATCACTCTTAATAAATGAAGTCCCACGGGTTGTAAGGTATCCCAACGTCAGTTTACACTGACTTAAGTAATTAATTTATTTCAATTTAATAGTTTTTCCTCGATTATATGAACGTGTAGTTTCCGCTGGGTCCTCCTTGGCGGGGTTGGTTCGGATGTAGGTAGTTATAGGTCCCCTCCGTCACACGACCTTTGGCGTTACGGAGGGGGTTGAATAACCCCCAAACATTATTATTGATCAATACGAACGAACCTTACTTTTACCCAATCCAATCTAACCTAGCCTAACCCAACGGTGTTAATAGTATCCTATCCGGATATTAACTTAGTTAACCCTTTAACGCCGGAATTGTTCGTAGGGTTAAGTTATGAATGCGCGTATTTTAAAGGTTACCAATATTTAGGGGTCGTCCTTTTAGGGTTAAATTTGTTCTTGGGCAGAAACAAACGTACTCTCTCTACGTACTTCCTCGAGAAAGGAGATAGCTGAAAGAATAAAAGTAAGGTGCTTTTGGTCAACAGAGAAGAAGGTCGCGTATTGCCGCGAGTGGAAGAATGTTGGATGTTGGATGTCGCGAATGAGTTCAAATACGATGGACATGGCACGAAGCGCGAAATGAATAATAATAATAATAATTTGAGAAAGGTTTAAAATGGATTGATCGAATAAGATTGTTCCCCTTTTACGATTGCTTAACCTCCTTCGTACTCTTTATCTTTAGTTCTACCGATGATTCAGCCATTGCACTTTATTTACTCCGTAGTGGTTTGGTTAAATCCAGCCCCAACCAGGCTCGGGCGTGGCGCCAGTCCATTGGTGAATGGTAAAAGTGGTTCTCGGAAAATTAATGCTTTTTTGTATACAGGAAGGAGGGGCCAAGGGCGAATGCTCACGAAAGCGCCCCCCGCCCTCCCCCCCACTTAGAAGAAGAAAAAAGACAAAATCGAGGTCCGGGGTTTTCGAGATGCCTAGACACTTCGCGTTTGAAAGATTGGAGGTCATAGAGAGGGGGAAAGATGTTGAGGAAGATTGTTCCAGAGTTCACCGGTTGAGTAGATGAAAGATTGAAAATACCGATTAATCCTCGCGTTAGAGAGTTGGACGGAAAAGGAATGACGAAGTTTCGAAAGTCTGGTGCTGCGCGCTCTCCTTAAAGGAGGAGGCACGCGGTTAAAGTGTTCGGAAGAGCGGTGTCCGTTATAATAGCGATCGTAAAGAGAGAGAGAGAGAGAGAGAGAGAGAGGAGAGGGGCAACATTCCGGCGAAGAGAGAGAGAGAGGGATTGAAGACGGTAAGAGACGAGGAATTGAAAAGCCTTCGATTCCACCTAGTCGAGTACGGCTGCGCGAGTTGAGCCACCCTATACGCGAGAAGCATACTCCATACGAGGGCGGACAAGATGCTCGTGCGGAGACAGCAACTGAGTGGGGGTGAAGAAATTGCTGAGCCGGTACGGCACACCTAACCTCTTAATTAAAAGCTGTCTTGGAAAGAGAGTATCAAACCTTTGAAAATTAGATAATATTAATTGGTTTTATGGTTATACGGTAGTTGGTAGACATTGCGGGCTCGTGTTATAAGCCACATGCGGCGGTTCAAAGACTGAACATCCATCTCTCTTAGCTCACGAGGGCCCGCAAAGATTATTACTTGAATTCAGTCAATAACGCTAAAAGGGTTGCATCAAGTTTTCAGTCGTCATGGTGATGGATGAGCCCCAAACTGGCATTTCTGGCGACATTGGGTCTGGGTAGTAGTAGTAGTAGTAGTAGTAGTAGTTCGATGGGGTCCCATCCTCCGCGTCCAAGTTACGTACTGGCCCGAAGGTCGGATCCCGCTTGATGCTGTAGGTCCCCTACGTCATATGACCCGCGATGTTTGCGAATGAAGTTAAACAACTATATCGCGACACATCTCGTATAATCTTGGTTTAGAGATCACTTTCAGTGCGGAAGAGTTTAATACCGAACTGCGACTCACTGGAAAGGGTTAATAATAATAATGAAATGAGGTTGCGGTTAACCGCTATGTATACTCGTGAGGGCTTTTTCATAGTGAATGGAAAGGGTTGTAAATTTGTAGTAATTGGGGCCACTTTAGGTGGGGGTTTAATTTTCATTATACAGGGTGTCCCATAAGTCCGGCATCATAGGAGAAATTTCTATTTTTCTATTTCTACAAACCATACTTTATGCTCGGGATGCCAATTTCCCGTCCATCATTCTGTTCAGTGACGAGGCTGTTTTTTATGGAAATGGTGAGGTAAATCGACAGAACACCCGCTACTGGTCTCAAAACAACCCTCACTGGTATACCTCTTCAAAGGAACAAGGTGCATCTCGGGTGATGGTATGGTGTGGCATTTGGAAGGATCGCATCATAGGCCCCTCTTTTTCGATGAACATGTCACTGGAGGCTCACGTATGCTCAAGGAAGAAGCATTTCCCAGTGTCTTGAACGAAGAAGGAAATTTCCCAACATGGTTCCAGCAAGACGGCGCTCCTGCACATTACAGCACCCAAGTAAGGGAATACCTGTACCAACAATTCCCTGGTCATTGGATAGGACGTCGAGGGCCTGTGGAATGGCCAGCTAGAAGCCCGGATCTCACTCCACTAAATTTTTATCTCTGGGGCCATTTGAAAGCGCTGGTATACGCAGAGAAAATTAGGAGTGTTGAACATTTGCGGCAGCGCATTATTGGGGCATGTAACACCATTACTCCTGACATCATTCACCGTGTGCTTGCTGACTGGGTATCACGTCTGAATATGTGTATTGAAAACAATGGTGGACATATTGAGCACGTTCTGTAAATAAAAGCTTTTGTTTTGCCTTTTTTTAATTATTTTTCCTTTGATGCCGGACTTATGGGACACCCTGTATTATTAAATTTTAGTCGATGTAATTTCCTTACATTAACTTCTTTGACAAGGTTTCAACTTCGCAAATTGGTTTCACGCCTTAATATACCTTCTCTTTCGTTCATATTTGAATTTTGTAACTATGAAAACGGCAAAAACGCTTTCAAGCGAGTCTTAGATTTCAATTTTGCAGATTTTAGTAGATATGGAGAGAGTAAACTCGTAGACCCGTAAAATTTTGTTGACTCGTAGATTCCCTCAACTTAGTAACTTGGTTGAAGGTTGGTCTCGTTCCTGAATAAGCTCTTCCCTCTTATTCCTTTCATCTTTTGGACATTTCAACTATTAGTTTTAAGTTCATGAAATTTCGAGCTAAGAATCGGTTCTAGTTCCAGAGTTCCAGACATTGCCCGAGCCTTTTAAGTTTGTATAATAACTGTATGGCGGTGTTCCTAGACCCACCTTTCCACCGTTTTCACGAAAGTAATTTCGGATATCTTGAGACTGCGATGTTGATAATTTTCACTAGTTGTGACCGGTTAGTGTATGCCCCGTCTGGACCCGAAGTGTCACGCCCTGTCCATTGGCTTTTGATGTATATTTGCGCATAACGCTCGAGGCGTTATGACTTACAAAACGCTTAAACCGACTGACTTTTGAATTCTGGAAATTTCGGTACAAGAAATGATTTGCTGTTGATTCTCACTCGCGCGTCCTTAGAAAGTTAAGTTAAATTTGGATAGTAAGTGTAGGCCTTTAATAGGCTCGAAAGAAATGAAATACCGGTTTTTTTTTTTTTTATAAAGATACCAGTCAAAAGGTTAACTCGTTCCCTCCACGCTTCTACAGAATTTCTTACGCTTATCGTGAAATGCAAAAAAGCTAGTCGGGTACGTACTTAATTTAGAAAAGAACGCGACTATAAAAAATTTGACCTTGACGTTCAGAGCCATTGGGTCAGACGGGGTTTCATTTAAAATGCTAAGCGCCTCGTGGGTTTAAAGAAAATGTTAATCTCTGGCTCTATTAAAAGTTTTGACATATTTTTAAAATATAAATCGGAAGCTACGAAGATGTCTTTTCTTACGAGGCAAAGAAATTCCCGAGGATGTTCGAAGAAAGTAGTCTTTAAGGACGAGCCCGCAGCATATGCGGTCACTCTTGTTACCAGAACGTATAGGTTTTGTTGTTATTTAAAACTAAATATTTTAGTAACTAGTCACTGAAATGATACACATTTTGGATTCCTTTCCCGACAACTAAATGACATCTATATATAAACACGTAGAAACATTTATAGAAACGAGGCATTGTAGTACAATTTATATTATTATTTCTGGTGGACCTTAAGGTCCATCCGTCGTTAAAGGGTTAACGACCATTTTGTTTAAAGCCTCCATCCTTTTGATCGCTTTCCAATAGAAAAACAATGACAAAACAAGCTTCTTTTTGAATCCTGAAGGACACATTCGTACTTTAATATAAATCGACCTAACCCGGCGTTGATGCGTAATCGAGTTAATCCAGCTCAACCTAACCTAACCCGATGCCCGAGGTGGTAGATTCCTTTTTTCTTCCGTTCTATACTGGTGAAGTATCGCTTTTCAAATTGAAATTTGGATTGCGGCGAGTGCGGAGTCGCGTTCTTTAGGCCGGCCGCGCGCGGGATCGTCTCGCGACTCGGGTCGTGACGACTCGAGTCGCGCGTGATTTTACATTAACGGAATGGGAGCCCGACAATCCCGCGCGCGGCCAGCCTTAGAAATTCATATGTTCTTTTTTAATTTTATAATGTCGACATTCGATGTTGCGCGGTGGAACATTATTTCAATTCTACCTTCATCCACCTTCATCCACCTTCATCCATTTAAGATTTTAACCAAATGTCCGTTTTATATTTCGACTAAAAGTGACCAACCCATACAGTAGATACAATTGGGATTTTAAACGAAAATTACTAACCAAACCTGAACTAAATTAAACTAATTTAACGTGAATTA
Organism: Bathynomus jamesi; assembly: GCA_023014485.1. Classification (NCBI taxonomy): domain Eukaryota; kingdom Metazoa; phylum Arthropoda; class Malacostraca; order Isopoda; family Cirolanidae; genus Bathynomus; species Bathynomus jamesi. Next base: position 81,578 of record JAJOZX010008499.1, read on the forward strand.
AGCGGTTCTGCGAATGATCAAATTTGATTTTATGCGGTTGGGGAATTTTTGGTGTCGACCTTTTTTTGGTCGACATTAATGCGTGTTCGATTTTATTCCGCTGTATCACCTCCTATCTCGAACTCTGCCCATTGTATTGTCAAAATAGACTCTCTGTACCCGTAATCCAAATAGGGTGATCCATAGTTAATCCTGTCCTCATCACACACACACACACACACACACACACACACACACACACACACACACACATACACACCATACTTCCACTTGAACTATGAATGCATCGATGAATAAAATGTATATTTTTCGTTGCTAATTCTTGTAAATGTTATTGCATTACTCGTTGAGAAACGTGCGTAGGTAGGTGTATATTTAAATATATTTAACGGTTTCTTTCGAAATGTTTTGCACATTTATAGAAATTAAAATAAGTTGTTTACAAATTTTACTATAAAAATGTGTTCTCACAGTTTGAGAAAAAAAGGTTTTAAATAGAAACTCTACTCCTTCGCGTACTTGTGCTTTAGTTCTAGCTAAATCCATCGTGTATATATATATATATATATATATAATGAAGAGGAAAACCGATCTTCAGAGATCTATATTCAAATAGTACACTCTGGAATCATTAAACATCCAACAGTTACTACCATCTTTGAACCATGTGTTCTGTTGAATTCAACATAGTGTCCTAATTAATCTGAAATACCAGTGAGTACTGTAATAGACTTTCGTATTCTTGTTTATGTATGGATTGTGGTGTATAACTTCGCGCATTTCAGTCGCGCAGAATGATCCAATTGGAGTTGTAAAAATGATGAAAATCGTGACACTCTGCTTTGAATAGGATCTTGCGAGAGATGAATTTTAATACTGGTGATCGGGTTTCTACAGTAAATATTATCATACAAATAGATAATATTAACGGATGTATTTTAATTTTTTAATATAACGTATATAGATCTTACTTTTTAAAAATTATGTACTATTTTTTAAAATTTAATATCTGAAGGTTGGAGAGGATTTCCCGAAAGGTTACAATAAGGAAAATGTGGCTACTCTGGGTTTTCCTATTCGTGATTATTAACCCTATACTATATGGTCAACTGCTACAAATTTCTAACCTTTTCATACAAACTCATTTCTAACAATTCTGCAAAAAATTCTGTCGATCTAGGGGTTAAGTTAAGGTTCTCGAGGAATGAAAGTGCTATTATAATAAATAAATATATATATATATATATATATATATATATATATATATATATAACCTTTGGTTAGCTTCCGCCCGAATTGTTCATTCTGACGAAGATCAAGCTTTTCACTCCACCTTAGACCTACAGTTTAACGTGGAATCTGAACCACGCCCCATCAGCAGCCCAGCGTCTTAACCACTAGGCCACCTATATATACTGTATATATATATAATTATATATATATATGATGAATAAAACCACGAAGGAAAGGAAACACAAAATGGTGGTTTTATTCATCGTAAATATTTTTCACGTGTTACTTCGTGAAATAATTTTCATATATATATATATATATATATATATATATATATATATATATATATATATATATATATATATATATATATATATATATATATCACATTTGAGTGTATATTTAAATAATTGTAATCAGAAATTTTTATTTAGTACTGTATCTACATGTATGATTATAGGAAACAGGATATGTGTAATATTTCCAAGTTTAACTACAATCATTGAATAGCCTTTGAATGTTAGTTGGTTTCTGTAAACTGAAGAAATGTTTGGTAATAAATGGTAATTCAAAGTTTTTTTTTTTTCTGTTTTTGAAATATGAAAAGTTCTTGAATCTTATTTTGACTTCGAAATTGTGACCATTTTTTTTTTCTTAAAATTTTCGAGAGTAAAACTGTCATTGTTTTATGAAAATACATTTCTTACCTTATTTTATATATAATGTGAAATAATTTCACGCGAGTGGCTTTTGTTACAGCACGCAAAGTGTGTGAAATTTTGTAGAAGTGGGGTTGTTTTTTTAGGGGGTTGTTCGGTATCATATTTTGGTTTTGTCGATCCGATGGGGTTTCAAAATGAAAAGTTAACCAATACGTTGAATATATAATATAGGGGGGTGTATAATGTAACGCGTGAAGAGACAAATCTGATTTGAATGTGATAACGCCGTGTAAGAAGAGCCTGTATAGAGCCATAGAGGTCGATGGTGGACATTTTCAACGCATCTCGTAAACCTTACTATCGAATTATAGAGTTGTTACAAAGCGTGTGTAATAAATATTACTCGTTCATGTTCACTCGCGTTACTTCACACACACACACACACACACACACGGTACTATTGTTATACAATCAGAATTAGTGATGTACTCGTAGATATAATATTTTAGTTAAGTTAGTCTGTGGAGGTACTATATTAATATAAAAGTTGATTTTTTAGGCTGAATTAAAGAATTTTTTTAATTGAAAGTATTTACTTTATAATTTTATTGTAACCCGTAAGTGGTGTTATGAAGTTAAAAACAGTTCCGTTACGATAATGTTATCGTACCATTCTTACGACTTTATCCATTTTTTTTAATCTGAAATACATAAAAAAAATCTGCTCTACAATTTGTAATGATAAAAAAAAAAAGTATTGCCCCTAAAGCGTGACACTGTATATTTTGTTCTTGTTCTCGCATTTGCGTGTTATTTGGTTTTAAGTCACGCTCCATACTAGTTAAAATACCAGATAATATTTTTTTGAATTTAAGAGTCTGGTAAGTCTGGTACTACTACTTTTTCGGTAAGAGAGTACTAGAAAAACGAAGCATTTTAACTCGTTACGAGATCTGGCAACGACGTTTGCTCTGACGTCATCAAGCTTACCGCAGGGGGATGAGCTTTTGCCTGAAATTTAAATATTTTTTTACTTTATAATAATATTTAATATATCTTATTTATTTCATTACGAGTTCAAATTTGTGACTCGTTTTTATATTAAGAAATATTAGAATTATAAAACTGATATTTATGGGATGGTATTAAGCGATTTATCTTGTTAATTGGCAACTCTGAACTCGGTTGAGCAGCTGATGAACGTTGTCAGTGTCTGTTGGTATATGACGGTTAGTGGTCGTGTTGTGAAGGGTTTCCGTTTTTTTTAAATTAAGTACGGTTACCGTTGTTAATTAATGGTGAATTATTATAACGCTGAAAAATGTTGTTTAATTAATGGACTGGATTCTTCTAAATATTTCGGGTTCAAATTCCCGGTCATGTAAAGTCAAACGATTACTAATATTTGAACTGGATGCGCGAAGTTTGACCCAATGTTGTTTTGAGTTGTGTAAAAAAGTAGTATAAGAAAGTACCTCCTGTTACAGTGGCGAAAGGATAGGCCTAGTCTAGTTCACACCGGTACTTTTTATCGGTGCGCTAGTTGTTAAGTACTTTTAAACGCTTGAGATGTTAAATTTAAAACAATAATTTGCCGTAACTTGTTTACAAAAAGAACCTCTCTAAATAATTGAAAATAATAATAATAAGCGATTACGACAGGTCACACTTAACATTTTTTTGGGTAGACCTATTTTATTCTCAGAAACAGAAGTCATTTGACCTTGAAGGTTTCGTTTACTTTAGACGGCGATTTTTTTTTAGAGCTGAGCAGCGCTTCTCGTTATTGGTTCACGATGTCACTAAGACTGAAACATCTATTCCGTAGAATGTCCAAGGACTACACCAGTTCTGCTAACACTCAGAACCCCAGCAGTAGTGGATCTAAAGGTCCTGCTTCGAGTCCTTTAGCTACGCCAGCTGGAGCTGAAGGAGGAAAGGCCTCTAAAAAAGGTCCTTATGCCCTGCCCGAAGTCCAGCCTCTGCCTCCTTTAAAAGAAGAAAAGAAATCGAAAAGTAAACACAAAAAAATGACTTCTACGGCGCCTGCGTCCGACATTTCGGAGGAATCCTTTCCTTCCGATCTACCCCTGGTTAGACCAAGTAGCACGTACGACGACGACGACTTAACCGAGACGTCACTAAAACCAAATTTTTCTTCGGATATTGAACCTTTGGCGTCGGGTGGTGCTTCCGATGAAATGGCCGTTGATGACATCACAAAAGTCCCTAGCAACCCCTTCCCCGAAAAGAACAACCTGGAGAGGATGGTCTCCGATCTCATTAAGAACAATGAGAGCAAAAAACAGGAGATTGCCGCCCTTAAGATGGAAATCAATAGATTGAAGGTAAGGAGCCATTTTATCCTTTAAGTAGGCTAAGTATGCCGCTAATGGTAGGTTAACTTAAGGCCTATTGAAGACTCGATTAGTAGCTAGGTAGGCCCGTTCGTTTCATTATACTTTGGTTGTTTTCAGCTATTATACGGGGGATTGTGCGGAGGATTTAGTTATCGGCAATTGTTAAAGTCCTTCTAAAAGATTGGAGGTCAAGCGAGGCCCTAATCTTATCGCAGTAGAATTATTATCGTTATTTTGATTTTGTTAGGCCTAAGGAAGGAATCCGCATTGAGAACCGTAAGTAAATAATGCCTAAAAAATATGCAAAAAAGTTATTCACCGAAAGATAGTAAGTAGTTTCAACGTTCGTGTAATATTGCCGTTGGTTGCCGTTGTATTTTTGTCACGTTGGCCCAATTAATTATTGTCGTACACTACATTACATTTGGGAAACATTAAGTCACTCCGGGCTATCGAGGTTAGCCAAGTCCTAAATTATCTAAAACTATATTTTGTATTCAATTTTAAGTCGGCTAATTAACATTAAACTATTTACAGAACTACCGAAGTAACTTACGAGTAGGGCCTATATCGTTGTAGGGCGCGCGACTTTACTACCTTGTTCACGAGGAACGCAGTTTTATTTTGGGGGGATGGGAAGGATGCGAAGTGAATACGTGGAAGACATTATCAAATTCTGAAACTACTTTGGTTTCCCAAATTTGCGAGGCCGGGAATTGCCCGCCGGATTTCATGGACGTAAAAAAATTTGGTTGGGAACCGGTTACCTTGGTTTTTCTTCCGCCCGAATTGTTCATTCTGACGAAAGTCGAGCTTGTCACTCCACCTTGGACCTACAGTTTAACGCGGAATCCGAACCACGCCCCACCAGCAGCAGCAGCAGCCCAGCGTCTTAACCACTAGGCTATCCAGGGTACCTATTTATCTACCAACCAATTTTTTGGGCGCACCTAAAGCAAAAGCATCCCCTGCGTAATTTATTTATGGTTAGATTTTTATGAAATTTTCAATATAGAGGTTTTCAAATACTAACCGGGCCTTCACTGTTATTCCGATGTCCGCCATTGAAGGCCTGGTTAGGTCAACTGTATGCTCTTGACAATTGGTTAGGTTAAGTTGTGTTATTTTCGTTAGTTTTAACGAAAATAACGACTTAACCTAACCACGAGGATATATATATATATATATATATATATATATATATGCGCCTCGGTGGTGGTGGTGGTTAGCGTAGCTGACTACGAATCCATCGGCCCCGGGTTCGTGACCCGACGGCAGCCGGCGCGCAGCAAAACCCAGCTGTTCATCCTTCCACACAATAAAGAAAGTGGTTGGTAGATAAATGGGTACCCTAGGCGGCCTAGTGGTTAAGACGCTGGGCTGCCGATGGGGCGTGGTTCGGATTCCACGTTAAACTGTAGGTCTAAGGTGGAGTGAAAAGCTTGACCTTTGTCAGAATGAACAATTCGGGCGGAAGCTAACCAAAGGTTTATTTATATATATATATATATATATAGCGTGTGTGTAAAATGGTTTCGAAAGCCTGTTTAAATTTAAAGATTTAAGAGACTTCTCCTTCGTAGCAACTGAGAGTAAGCAAGTCTTTTGACCTGATATGAAATGTCTACTGATCCGTTGCGATTTGTCCTCTGAAGAGGACTACAAGGATGTCATCTCCATCAGGAAGGATGACGCAGGGGCCATTTCAAGGACGCGTTAATCTGACTTTTTTTTTCTTTTTTTTTTAACCCGAGTATTTGATTCATTAATATTTAGGCTCTTCAAAATAGGTGATTTGAATGCGAAGAAGTCGGACTATTCATAATCGTTTATTCCTATGTCTGTCCGCTGAATCTTCATGTAATGTGTGTGTGTAGGGAGTGTGGGCAACTGGGCATAATAGAGGTAGTGTGTGATAATTCACAGATGTAGTAGAGTAATTTTCGCGAGGTTAACACTTTTGGTACCTTGGGCTTGGGATATTAAAAAATGTAAATAAAAGTGTGGAAACACTTTTATTGGCGGGGAAAAGATGTTAGTTTTGATTAGGTTAGGTTAGCGAGTACTCGCTATTTAATGACTTGAGAAACTCCACCCACCGTTCGAGTCCGCAGTTTTGTCCTAAATACTTATCACGCCCTTCTCGGTTCAATGGCACTAAAGTTAGGTTACTCGTTCCTTTATTTTTTTCTATGGACCTGAAAAACTGTATATAGTTACATTGTACGTGTGCGAGGGAGGGTTTGGGGGAGAGGAGGAAGGCTATAAACGTTGTTTTCCCAGGCAAATTTTTATAAGCAATATACTTTCATTTTTTATGTCTAGGCCTCCAGGCAAACGTTTATGGCCATCAAATTTTAATGGTTAATCTTTAATGCAGAAATCTGTTGAAGAAACAGCGGTCTGCCTGCAAGGCAATAGCCGTGTTGAAATTTAATGTAATGTAACCCACCCAAAATTACATAATAGGCTTATTGCTAAGATTCCAAAATTGTGATTTGGTCTTGTCACCCCAGAGTAAGGCCTGGTGATCACCATGCTCAAGGAATTTTCCTTAACAAGCTATTATTTTGTGTTGCTCATTTCTGCCTTCGTAAAATTTTTCCTTTGGTGTGTGTGTGTGGAATTGCGACGTTCTTGAGGATACACTGCCCGTGCGACACGAATGTGCGTATCTCAACATTTGCGGTGTCATGGTAAATTATCTTTATAAATGCTATATTTTATCATGAAAAAGGAGGTATAATTAAGGTTAGGTTAAGTTAGATTTGGTTGGAGTTATTAGCTTTTAAAATTGGGTGAATGTTGCGATACAGAATTGAAAGCTATACGAAAGTGATAATGTCGCGGTTCTGTAGGGAAGCCAAACGCGTGTGGTGAGAGAGAGAGATGTGAATGAGCTCTGTTGGAAGGGATTGTGGTGTGAAGCTAAACAAGTGACTCGTTGTACCACGAGGATGATCTTCAATTAATTGTAATTCCTTTTTCGATAAATGCTTCATACAGGGTCGCCATTCACGGCTTTATTCTTTGAAGGATTGAGCTTTGAATGCCCTCCACTTACATAGGGCCTACCAGTAGCTTATCACCGGTACAATCACCTTAAGAGTGTCTTGAAAATGTAGCCTGTATCCGGGATTCATTATTAGACCTATTCCGGTGTTTAAGTAGGTTGGGTGTAGGCCTGTTTTGTTTACGAAAGTTTAGATGATTATTTGGGTTTAGCTAATAATATATAGCTTTGCGCGAAGTCCCCTTGGGGTGGGGTGGGGGGTTACTTCGTGGTGGCCACGCTACAGCACCGTTTCCCGTTAGATTAGCGAAGGGAGTAAAGCAACGTTGGGTCCATTTAGTATCGTACTTAGTTGGATGGGTGTCCGTCCTTCGTGTTCAAATGATGTAGTGGATCTCGCGTCAAGTTGAAGGTCTCGTCATTCAAGAGAAGGTTAAATAGGCCCAAATATTATTATACCAAACCAAAAAATTAATCTTCACCACTTAATGAATACCGTACCTTTGACTCATTGGAATCAGTGTACGTTATTGTACTTCTCTATAATAATAATTATTGAGGGGTTAACGAGTGTTTTTGTGATAAAACGAGATACGATTAAAAACTACACACTTTTGGTTTCCCGGGTGGGACGGGACTCGACGCAGAACCGAAACCACCTCTGCTGCACACTTCAGTTTCTGTATTAAGAATTTTGTCATTTAACGAAATGTTTGGATTTGCTTGAGTAGTTCTTAAGAATAACTTTTTTTTTATGGGCGTGAAAGGCGTTGTATCTTCAGCCTTCCTTTTATAGAACACAAATACTTTTAAGTGGAATGCAGGATATGGGATTACGTTTTTAGTCTCGCTCACGAGAGCTTTGAAATTGCTTCGAAATAATGTAGGCCCGGAGTTTATTTTTAGCTTCAGGGTAATTACTGTTTTTGGGTCATTTTTGACCTATGTTATTTTTAAAATGGGTCAATTAAGAGTTTACCATATATTATATATATAAATAAAACATTCTCTTTTTCTATCCATACCCTGTCTACCCTTTTTTAGAGCGGTATTTTAAAGATAGATTTTCGTTGAAAGAATGTCAGTGGGTAAATTTTCCGTAATTCTTAATTGCGGACGAGAGAGAGAGAGAGAGAGAGAGAGAGAGAGAGAGAGACCGACCTTGAATACCCTTTTATGAGCTTTTTAATTTTCCAAGTGGGAGCTTTGTCCGAACAAGAAGAATGATGACACTATTGAAAGTCTGTATTATTTGCTTGGCCTTCGATTCTTAATCTTCTCTTCAACGGATCTTCATAGATTTTGTCGAAACGCCGGCGAGAATCCGCGTCAGGAGCGATGAAATAACGGATTCTCTCGTTTCTTATTTATCTGACCTTGCTTTTCATCTTCCTAAATTGCTCGCTTGTGAGGAAGAGCGTTGAGGAGAGTTGGGGCGAATTTCAAGTTTAGGGGAGGGTGTTGCAGTCCTCCTTACCCCGATTTCCCCCCTCCCTCCACTCGCAGTTCTTATTCAACCCCGGGGAAGTTGGGAGTAATAAAGAAATAAGTTCTCTTTCTCCTCCTCTTCAATGTAGGGCGATTATGACCTAAGAAAGTTGGGGAGATCGAAGCAAACAGTTTTTATAACTTCGTTGCTTATTTTAAATAGGCCCGTCGATTTTTTTTTTGCGTCTATGGAAGGCCTATTTAAATGCTCGAGAGGCTGTTCAGTTGCTTTTCCTCAACCGAAGAAAGTCAGCGTGGCCTATTACGATAAAAGTGCGCGTGTTTTTCTGGAAATGGCCTTTTATTGCACGCGAGTTCATTTTTATTGTTTAACGTGTAAATGTAATTTTCATTATGGGGTTACGTACACTCCCACACTGGTCGCTGTGTGCGCAGTCCCACAGTGGCTTTCTAGGGTTAACTAGGCCATAAAAATACTGTATTTATATCTACTTAATTTATGAAAAACTATAATACTGTAGATTTGATGGATTCTTGACCCTTTTGAATTATCACTGCGAGATGATAATCTCAACCTACGCCCGTTGCTAGGCATTCGAGCAATGAACGGGCCTACCTCCTTCGCTGTGTGAACTTTGGTACGCGTAGTAGGCCTCTTATAATAGAATGAGTGTTACCCCGCGGGTAAATAAGGCGAGAATGTAACTTGATTAAAATACTCAACATACCGACGTTAGAAGAATGTCCGTCTGTTTTTTTCCTTATCGGTTGATTTCGTAAACCCTTGAAAGGAAAAAGTTACGAGACCTCATTATTCTAGCGAACAATGTAGCTCCGCAAGTTTTGACTAATAATGACTGTTAGGTTGTCGGAATACTCGTCAGGCGTTCCTTTTGAACATTATGGACTCGAAGACGATCGGATCTCGTATAAGATTTAAGTAAGGTAAATAAATAAAAGGGTCGGTGATGTTGAGGATGAAGTGCCATCTATCGAGGTAAATAGACGATACATTTTGTTCTCTGAAGGGATTAGGTGAAGAAATAGGCCTAACTTTTAGTGGTTTAACTCGAAATTAAAAAATTCATTTGCCACTAGACCCTATTTGTAAGTTTAACCCATTAGTGCCGAAGGGAGTCTCTTGAGAAAAAATCAGTAAAGTGGACGCTCGGCAATAAAGAGTTAATTTAAAACTGGCGTTAGACTTATAAGGAACATTTTTTTTTTTTTTCTGAGGTGACTCACTGCAGACGAGTAATCGAGTCAATTTTAAGTGTTAAATGAAATTTTAAAATCCTTTTAATTTTAATCCCCTTTCTTTTTGGGGAGTAGCATAGAGGGGAAGAGAGGGAGCCTCCTTAATCGTAATATTTCCCAAAGAGGGCGACATAGCGTGTGGCAATGAAGAGACGGTCCACACACACACACACACACACACACACACGATGATTATGTCTGAGCGCAACGTTGGAAAGAGAAAAGAACTGAAAAATAAAAATAAATAAAATATGGGTTGCGAGGAAGGGGTTGGAGGATTGAGATTGAAATTGGATACGCTCTCGTTGAGATTACGGGGTAGGTTTGTGTAGAGAACGATGGATACTCCAATTAGAGTATTAGACCTTATGTAGAGCGGGAACGGTAGCTTGAATTGTAGGGTTGAATTTTCCTACTTGGATATAAGGATCCTATAAATGTAAAATTTGACCCGAGTGAAGTTTAATGAAGTGTCGTAAAGAAAAGGCTTTTAATAAGACTCCGTCGGCGAGTCTAATGAAATGTGATAGGTTTTTTTAACGCTACTGATTTTTCGTAGAATGTAAAATTTAAGAAGGGTTATTTAAATAAAAATTTGGCTTAAATTTTTAGTGAAATTCGAATGGTCTAATATAATAGGTCGCAACCTCTCGACCCTCGTGCATAATTTTTTTTTTAATGTTTAGTAGGCCATACGGTTTATCTATAGGCCAGTAATGGAATTTTAATTAAAGTCAACAATATTGAGAAATAGACACCTTTTGATTTTTTGTAGGTCTTTTTAGTAATCAGGCCTATTGACGATCTTATTTTTAGGAAAGATGCTAAATTTCCAGACACAAAACTTAATTGGTCTCTTGTTTGGTGATGCTCAAACTAGTTTAAAAAGACTGCAGGTTTTTTTTTTGTTTTTTTTTGGTGTCTGTGTGTGAAATTTGAACCGTAGTTTTTAAGTTTAAGACAAAATGAGTTTCCAACCGTGCACCAACTTACATTTGAACAAATACTGCCATTATTGAAGTAAATTGGTATTGTTGACTCGCTGCTTGCCTGTTTGTTTGTTTAAGCTAGTCTGTCAACTGTTATGAAGCGGTAAGTTAACCTTGAGCCTTTTCATTGCATTTTAAGGTTTTTTACGTTCTCATTCTAATCGTATCAATAGAGCGCATTTTAGTAGGCCATTAAATATATTCTCCGTGATTTATTGTACATTTGTATGAATATTGAGGTCCTACTCGTGACGACTGCGTCATTTTCTCTATGATTAAGCGTACTCTGATAGCGTCACCTTATTTTTAACCGAGATGATACGTTTAGGTTTGGAGGTAACATTTTCAAATGAGGATGCGGAAAGAGCGAAATCGAGACCAAGATTCAAGGAGTCCGTGTTGAATTGTATTCACACGGCCGCAGGCACTCACTTTGGCTCTTTATGGAAAAGAGGTTGGCACCATCGAAAATAATAATAATAAAATAAAATAAAGTAATAAGATTTATTTTATGTAGGGCGGGCGTTGTAGGCCAAATATTGTGATATGCGTATTAATGTAGCCTATTAGGTTTGCTTAGCTGCGACAACGTGCGTGTAGCGACATTGGCGGTGTCGCTATACTTTTTTTATTGAAAATCATTAAATATGAAGAAAATGGGGGATGGAATGAAGCTTTGGTTAAGTTTAGATTAGGTTAAATGTCATCATCCATAATTGATATTGTGCGGATGTCGGTGTTTCGTAACTCGGGGGGGGGGGGGGGGCGCCGAAGTAGTGTAGTCTAAACGTACTTATTCGTAGATGGAAGATTGCCTTCTGGATTAAATTCTCTGTAGGCGTTATTTGAACCCATTTGGTGTGGTTTGGGGGAGGTCAGTCTGGTTGGAAGGAGGTCGTTGGCCGTGTGGGATTGCTTGCTTGGGCAAATTGTTTAGATTTAAAGTAGTGACATTTTTCGCCTCGGAGCTTTGCAAAGGTCAACGAGCAAACGAAACTGGGAGTTTGGAGGAACTGGGGAGTTCGAGGGATGGGGGGGGGGGGGACTTCTTTTTAATTATTCTTTCAAACCTTTTTTCAGGTCTGTTTCCTCTCTCGCATATGTGTATATATATATGAGCGAAAGAGTTATTAGACGAGTAATATTTTTGTAAAGTGTGCGCGCGTGCGGTGTGGGTGGAATTACACCTTTGAGATCATATATATATTTTTTTAAGTTCGGGAAGAACCGATTCGCCTCTATTTAAAAGGGCATATCTCGGCGGAAAAACAAAGAAAAAGTGAGAGGAAAGACAGAGGAAAAAGAAAGGGTGGAGGGACAGTCGAAGTGGAAAAAGACCAAGGACTGCAGGGTCGAGCCCCATCATCCTTGGGTGCTAGGGCCAGGAGGGCGCACGTGAAACCTCCAGGAACAAGCACGTACAAACGAGCACAAAGAACACCCAAGAGCACGAGCTTAGAACCCCCTTGCGGGGTTTGAGATTATATATATATTTATATATGGGCAATTACAGTGTTGCAATGTGGTTAAGTAGCCTCCCGAAAGCTCCCAAAGGTTAGCTAGCCTAGCCCTACAGTATATGAAAAAAAAAATGTTTCCGACTTTCGTTTGGTAGCCTCACGAATAGTAAGTATAGGAAAGAGCACACCGTATGTAACTTTTTTCCCCCTTCAGGCTGAGGATTATTAGCCTCGTTAAATGGTTAATATAATTCATAGTTAACGTCTGTAAGGTTACGCTAATTTTAACGCGCAGAGGTACAGGAGCCATTAGGTTTATTCCAGTAATAATAATAAATTTAGTGTCTGTCATTGTTAAAAGAAGGTTAATCTGCGTTAATATTAGTTTAATGTCTGCTGTAATGCAATTACCTGTAATTACCTTAAAACGTAACTTCAAACTGCACTAAACTAGATTTCTTCATTCAATTATAATTTATATTTAGACCTTACAGTACTGTACAGTATATGGATTGCATTGTACGACAACGTTGAACGTTGGGATGCAGGCAGTAAAATAATTATACGTTTGGCACGGCAGTTTTGTACCACTGTCGGCAAAGAAAAATGTTTGTGTGTGTGTATATATATATATATATATATATATATATATATATATATATATATTGTATGTATGTGTGTACTTCTGGTCTTACCGTTAGATGTACAAATGCAATAAACATCGTGGCACGCAGTTACTTGCATTAATCACTTTGAAACGGGTCTCTTATCACGCATAGGTAAATAAACTTTTAAATTTAGGCTGAAATATTTTTGTCGAATATTACGGCATCTTTAAGTCACTTTAAAGTCGTACACTTACTTATATTTGTACTGTACAGTAGCAACTGTGTGTAAACCTCCATTAATTTTTGAATTGAAGACCCTAGTCACGCGGTGATGGCGAACCACTGACCCATGAGGCAGTTTTTAGTGACCCACGAGCTCTTATTTAAATAAAATATGACTTTAATTTTTAATATTTTCTGTCAATTTTGGGTGTAACCAGAGAACAACAATCAATAGAAAGAGTAGAGAATATTATTCTTGCGGAATGGAACTCTTTACCAAATTCTTTTTGCATCAATGAAAAAGCTAGAATTAGCTAGCTGCTAACAAAGTTTGGTTCATCTTATTCGTGCGAACAGTCGTTTTCCTCCGTGAATTTCGTCAAATCCACCACTAGGAATCGCCTTGGCACGGATACGAGTGCTGCGTGTGTGAGACTAAAGACAACTAACTATAAACCTCGGATCAAAACATTAGCAGCTAAAACCCAACAAATTTCTCTCTAAAAATAGTAAATAAATTATTGACCCATTTTAATTTTTTTTTAAATCAACAGTAACAAAAATGACCCACCAGCAAAAAAGGTTCGCCACCACTGGACCGCCCTAGTGCGCAAAGTGCCTCCTAATTAGGCATGCGAGACCAACAGCGACACTCGTTAGAATTAGGCCAGTTATTAAAGTCGTCCACGAAGTACAGGCCTTAAAATGGGTCTTTCGATCGGCACAGTTTTAAAATTCATTCATGGTACAGTTTCGGTAGAGTTCTGCCTTTGACAGATTTTGTAGACCCCCCCCCCCCCCCCCCCCGGATACTGTGTTTGCCCATGGTGGAATAATTGGCGAGAACATCTCGAGATGTATCGATCCATTGAGTGATTTTGACATGGTTTTCAATGGTAGGACCCCCTGGAAGGTAGTTGTGTGCGTGCGCGCGCGCTCATAAAGCGTTATTGTTCTCATTTTACTCTCGTAAAATGCCGGAGTTTGGTATTCAGTCTTGTGTCTGAGGGGAGAAATACCCAAGGTCCTTTGTCTGGTGACTTATGGGTAAATGTTTGCCGTCCAGTCCTTCCATTTTAGCTTACCCCCCCCCCCCCAACACACACGCACAAAAAGAGCGAACATACGATAGTAGTAGTGTAATAAAGTTGGTTTTATTATTTTTGTAAATGTAATAAAATTGTTATCGAAATTTTCAAGTAACTTCATCAATAGATCATGTCATACTTTATATATATATATATATATATATTATATATTATATATACCTTCGTTTTGCTTCCGACCGAATTGTTCATTCTGACGAAGTCAAGCTTGTTTGCTCCACGTTAGACCTACGGCTTAACGTGGAATCCGAACCATGACCCCCACCACGACCTTCCGATCATGCAGCCCAGCGTCTTAACCACTAGGCTACTCATTTATATACCAACCAGTTTTATTGCATGGAATGATGAACAACTGAGCTGCACGCCGCCTGCCTTCACCGGGAATCGAATTCGGGGTTGGTGGATTCATAGTCAGCGATGCTCACCACTACACCACCGAGGCATGTGTGTGTAATATATATATATATATATATATATATATATATATTATATATTATTATGCCCCTCCCCGCGGGCGGTCTTTCTGGGGTGGATCGCCCGCGGGCTCCTGCCTCCATGTGGCGAGGGGGTCAGCCGCCCGGTTGCGAAGTGGAGTTTTAGCATACCCTGCTATCCTACAGCCCCCTTTCCTGTCTTCCCCTCTTTCCCCTCTTCCTTGCCCCCTCTGTTTCTTCTGCTTTCTCTGATCACTTTGCGCGCCCCGTGGGCTGCCGGGGCTGGTCGCTGGGGGTCTCGCTCCCATGGCCGGGGCCGGACTAAGTTGGCTGGTAGGGTGCCCAGGCCTGGGACCCTGGGGGGCCTTGGTCTTTGCTGCCGGCGGGGGAGAACTTTCGACGCTGCAAGGGCCCCTTTTGAAACGGGGGTACCTACATGGGACGAGGCACCCATCCCCCGCCGGCATGCGCTTGGTCCCCTTGGGACCCGGGTAATCGGTTCCCGCGCGCCCGGGCGCGAAACAACAATAAAAATTTTCTTTATGGAAACACTTACAAATCTAATGGACCTCGTTGACGACCCGGCTTGTGCATCTGACCTCCCTTTGACTACCTCTTTGGACCTTGGGTCTGGTAAGGGCAGTCGGCAGCCCTCGCCCACCCCGTCTGCTCTTCTTGCCGACACCTCCTCTCCCTCTCTTCCCCAGGCTCGTGGCGCCGCTGCCCGACCCCCGCCAGTGGCGGGTGGACCTGCAGTGGACCCCCCGACCCCTGGATCCCCCATATTCCACGTCCCGATAGGGACCCACCTGCTTTTTCGCCCTCAGGTGGGAAGCCGGCGGCCCCGGTCGCCTCCCACTCCGGTCGGGCCTCATCGCCCCCGGCCCCCTCGGCCCCTGGGGGACGTGGGACCCGACGTCGCCGTCCGCCTTTCTCGTCTCCCCGTCCCCTCCCCTCGAAGTACCGGTGGTGTTTGGCCCGACGTCTTCGCTCGGCCTTAGGACGGTGGACAAGTTCCTCGTCCTCCGCCCCTCCTCCTCCAAGCCCCTCCCCACTAACCATGAACGCCTCTTTCGAGCGATCCATGGGGTGACGGGGACGGCTCGTTTTGACCTTCGGCCTCAGAGGGATGGCTCCATTCTGATAAGGTCGCGTTCCTCTGTCGAAACCTCCTCTCTGCTCGCTATCCCCAATGTCCTGGGCTGCGGGATTAAGGTGTCCCCCCACCCCCGCCTCAATCAGTGCCAGGGCACAATATACGCTGCTCGTCTTCTACCCATCCCGGTGGAAGACCTCCAGATTGACCTCGCCTCCCAGGGTGTTGTGAGGGTGTACCGCTTTCCCGACAGATCGCGATCCCCAACCGCCCCTTCTCCTCGCCTGCTCCTCACTTTCGACTCACTGGTGCCCCCCGTTTCGGTATTCTGGGGCTTTGGTGAGAGACGCGCGTGCGAATTCTCAGTACGACCATACGTGCCAGATCCTACGCGCTGTTTTCAGTGCAATAGGTTTGGCCACGTGAGCAGCTCCTGCCGTCAGCCGGCCCCGTTGTGTCCGCTGCGGCGGCCCTCCCCACCCCTTGCCCTGTACTGCTCCGCCTTCCTGCACCAACTGCCATGGACCACTAGGGTGTACCATTTTTGGGTCATTTTCAAAAAGTCAAGGTCCAGGAGTCTAATGTTGTGCCAAATGATGTCCTAAACACGAATTTTACAGGCATTTTCTAATCCGACAAATTTTGAATCCCCCCCACCCCCCCTTGAAATTTTGCGCATCCCCTTTTCCTAAAAACCCCATATATCTCAAACACTATCAACTTTATCGAAAAATGTTATAGAATAAAAATGATTTAGAATCAAAAGTTCTATTAGAAGAGTTCATCAAAATAGAAATTTACTTAATTTTTAAAATTTTCATTTATTTTTTAAAAATTTAAATAAAAATTTTTTTTGGCTTGCAGTGCCTTCTTCTTAAATAAGGTGTTACCGCCACCTTTGAAGCATCACCCGAATGCAGCTTCGCGGCGATGGGCTTTGTATTTGCTAGTTATAATGCAAATCATAATTAGTTTTTTATTATAACTAGCCTATACAAAGTGAGGACAAAACCTCAAAAATAAAACTAAAAATATATATATAAATAAAATAAAGATTAACACTTTATCTATAGTTGTGAGGTCCCATCGTTTTTTTTTCCTTTATTCAACACTTTCCTCAAAAAAATAAAAAGAAACAAGTTTAATAATTAGAAATCATTGATATAAGAGCTTTTTAAACATAAAAATAAGAAAAGACAATTTATGGTATATTTAATAACAAAAAAAAATCAGCCTCTTCTAAATTAAAACAATCTCTGCAAATAAAAATACCTAATCTCTCTGTTAATGAACTATTCTTTACCGAGTTTCATTCTTTTAAGAGTCTCTTTACTAGGATCAGGAATTAGTCTTCTATTCTCTTCCACAATTTGCAAAAGACCTTGAAATTCTTCTTCATTTTGACATTTGTCATAAAAGTCTTGAACCAGCTTGATTCCTCTTTCAGCGGTATCATTGACTACTCTAATAGATGAAAGAATGTTTTTTAGTTTGTTGTAGTCATCGACCTCTTCCCATGTTGATGCTGGTTTCTTTATCCATGAGTCTGGTTTTGACCCACAGCATTGAAATAAATGCCATGAAATTGGACCTACTAGCTGATGAAGCTTTGTGTCTTCCTTTAAAATGGGGAAAACAGGTTGCCCACATACATAATTTTCTGGAACTGGATATTTGTTTAAGGATTTTGCGATCTTATCTTTTTCATCATTACTTAGCGATCCAAAGAAACTCAAAGGGACCACTTCCTCCGTCAAATACCAGTAATGATTGGCAAAAGATTTCAAAGCAGCATTTGCAACTTCCCTATCTTCCTCCTTGTAATTCACCAAATCATGATAAAACTTCAGATCATTAGCTGGACTATCTAGTGAATTAGAACATAAAAGCCAGTATTTTCCATAAATTAATGCATTAAATAGACACATTCTCTTTAATTTCTTAATCAATGATTCATCATATGATGCTTGGTGGGCAAAAGCATACATTTTATTTGTATACAAAATCATTGCCATCCACCTGGCACGGTGCATTGCACCAGGTTTCCGCCAATGACTGTTTTCTCTGGAAACCTCTCCTAAAAGCATTAAAGTTGTTTCAGCAACTTCCTTATAGTCATCACGTGGAAAGCAGTCAGATTTTCTTAAACATTGGGTCATAAATTCTACACATTCTTCCTTTAGGCCTCTTTGATACCTTGATTTAACATCAAGAACATTGTATGTAGATTTCGTATTAATTTTCTTCCATTTAGACTCGCGAAATTCTTTGAATAACTCAAACTCAGGAGATTTACTTGGGCCAAAAATGGTTTCATACACAGCACACAAAACTCTTTCAGCCACATGATGGCGGCATGCTAACCAAATCAATTTCTTTTGCAAAAGTTCTTCAAGTAACTTACAGGAACCTTTCATCCATCCTGAATTGGATGCAGTGGTATCAAATGATACTCCAAAGACATTTTGCTTCAAGTTCCATTTTTCAATACTTTGAAATACAGAAGTGGCTTGAGACAATCCAGTGGAATCATCTATTATAGAAACTGATAAAAGTTTTTCTACATTTGGGTATCCAGTAACAAGTATTGCAAGGCGGTCTTCTTGTTCTGAACATGATTTAGTAAGCAGCTTGCTACCCCAATGTACTAGGCAGTGATCAGGAGGAGTAAAATCCTTGATGCAAGTTTCATATTTTCGTTTTCTTGTCTTTCGAGCGGCTCTTGCAGATGTGGTCCTGGAGAGAGACAGTTTTTCAATATCCTTGCCACACCTAATGGCTACTGCAGCAGCAAAAACAGTCCGTTGTCCAATAGAGAGATTAAGTCTGTCTGCAGTGGAGGAAACCAATGGCGAGGCAAGAATATTTTTGGGGCTGGAAGCATTTGAAGGTCCTGCTGTAGGTTCTGTCGGAAACTCTTCATAGCTGTCTGTCTCAGAACTGGTCGTGCTAGAAAGAAGGGTCTCTGATGTTCTGGCTGTAGCACTCACTTGCTTCACTGATTTATGTTTCTCTCTGCGTTTCTTCTCTTTCTCTAATCTAATGTACTTGCGCTGTACTTTTGATGCATAATCTGCATCTAGCAAACCTAAACATGTTTCTCGTTTTGTTCTTTGATCTTCTAAGAATGAAATATCATATGCTTTCTGAGGCTCAGTTCTCATGCGGTCTTTTTGGATTAATTCAACGGCATTTTGAGAAGAGATGTCAAAAAGGGAATCCATAATTTTCATGAAATTAGAGAGTTCATTTTCAAAGCTTGCTCTTTTTTTGTGCTTGATTAAATTATTATGCATTTCTTCTAGATTTAACAGCATCTTCCTGCCTTAGGGTTTTTACTAATATCTATAGTAGGAATGCATGCTTTTTGCCATATTATTAGTAGCTTCTGTAGAACTTCATTAACAGTAGAATCTTTTGTAACTTTTGGACCCTTATACTGCATTCTCCGTAAATAAATAAAATGGCTTAGACCATCTTTATTGGATGGTAAAACAATTTTAGATGAACTCATAATATCAGCCTGCAAGCGACCAAGAATAAAGTCATGCTGTTTTGTAGCTGTTTGACTCATTTTTATTTATTTTTCAAATAAAGCAGTCTGAAAAGAAACAATAAGAGTAAAAACAATGCTTGTTTATTAAAATTCAATGTAAAAAAGGATTTTTAAATTTGGATTATACTCACAATATACTCATAAATAATGTAACTTAAGCACCTTATTTTATATTAATACAATAAGGTGCTCTTGGACAAAAGAAAATGAAAATTTTCAAAATTACGTAAATTTCTATCTTAATGAACTTTTCTAATATAACGTTTGATTCTAAATCATTTTTATTCTACAGGGTGGGCCGTAAGTTTCCATACATAGGAAAAATTAAACGTTTGTTTTTATGTTTCAGATACCCTAAGAATATGCGTTTGACGTAAGATCTTGTTTACTGATGAAGCAAATTTTTACGTCAATGGAGAGGTTAATCGGCAAAACATACGTTATTGGAGTAATGCTAACCCTAACTGGCTGAGTCCGACGAAGATGCAAGGTGCCGGTAAAGTGATGGTGTGGGCCGGGATATGGGGTGACAGAATTATTGGACCAATTTTTTTTGTCAGTGGAAATCTTAATGCCGAAAGGTATCTTAACATGTTGCAAGAAGAGATTTTCCCATCCCTGCTAAACGAGGAAGGTAACTTCCCAGTTTACTTCCAGCAAGATGGAGCTCCACCTCATTATGGTCTTCACGTGCGTCGGTATTTGGATCAGCAGCAGTTTCCGGATGCTTGGATTGGTCGGCGTGGTCCTGTGGAGTGGCCTCCCAGATCCCCAGATCTCACCTCCCTTGATTTCTATCTTTGGGGGCACTTGAAGGCCATGGTGTATCAGGAAAAGATACGAGACATAAATCATCTAAAGGAACGTATCACCAACGCCATTACAAGCATAACGTCAACTGTGCTAATGCATGTTCATCAACAGTGGGGAACACGTATTGAAATGTGTTTTCAAAACAATGGCAACCATGTAGAGCATATATAAATAAAAATGGTTGTCCATAAAAAAATGTTTATTTTTCCTATGTATGGAAACTTACGGCCCACCCTGTATAACATTTTTCGATAAAGTTGATAGTTTTTTAGATATATGGGGTTTTTAGGAAAAGGGGATGGGCAAAATTTCAAGGGGGGTGGGGGGGGGGGGATTCAAAATTTGTTGGATTAGAAAATGCTTGTTAAATTCGTGTTTAGGACATCATTTGGCACAACATTAGACTCCTGGACCTTGACTTTTTGAAAATGACCCAAAAATGGTACACCCTAATGGACCACACCCTGCTTCATCCCGCTCTTGCCCGTCCTTCCTCTTTGAAAGGGAGGTTCGGGCCCTCTGTTCATCAGAGTTTCTCAGCGCTCGGGAGGCGCGGGACCGGTTGCGTGGCTGCGAGGCCCGGCGTGGTGCCTCGTACGCCGAGGCTCTCCGTTCCCGGACCCCGTCCTCACCGGCGGTTCCCAACGCGCCTCCACCCACCGTGTCCGCTACTCCCAGTCCATCCTCTGCCGCCCAGCGGACTCCTACCGCGGCTCCCCGTACTACCAGCGCGTCCCCACGTGCTCCCTCCGCGAACGCCGATGCTTCGTCGGCAACCTCCCCTGCCCCTTCTACGCCCTCTCCACCGGCGCCTTCGGCCACTCCCATTCCGGATCGTGACCCGCCGTCACCCATGCGGGCCGCACGACGGAGGGGTAGGGGCCGCAAGCGCCGCGCCAGTGGTGATCCCGAAAGGTTCGAAGCCATAAGCCTCGCATCACCTTCCTCTCCCAAACACAAACGCCCCCTTCGCCCTACCGCCCCGGTGTCCTCACCGTCCCCACTGCGCAACCGTTAAGCACGCTCCCCCCTGGGGTCCCTGACGGCCCTCGTGGTGGGGGCTGAGATACACCCCTCTCCGGCCCGGTCGATGGACCCACTGGAGGGGGAACTCGCCCGCCTGGTCGGCGTGGGTGGGACGTGCACGCCCCCGCGCTTGACCCGCCCCATCTCTCTCCTCGACCTGCCAATGTCTCTGGGTGAGGTGTTATTTTCCACTCCCCCTCGTAGTCCTGCCTCCCCCGCACCTCCGGTGAAGGGAGGGGCATTCTGGATACCTCTCACATCCCCTTCTCTGCATCGCTCTCCCCCGGACGTCCGGGAGACTCCTCTTCTGGAGGACTTGCCGGCGTCTGGTTCCACATCGCCCCCTCGTCGGGGTGACCCTCGCCTTCGCCCACGTTCGGCGTCCCTCGCTGAACTCCGGGGCTTTCCGATTCCCTCTTTAATCTCGGGCCTCCCGATCGGCCCACCCACCCCATAACCATCCTTTACGCTGACTTTCCTACCCCTCCCTATACCTCGCTCCTGCAGTGGAACATCCGCGGGCTCCTGGTAGGCCTCGAGAGTCTCTCCTCTCTCCTGGCCTCCAGGTGTCCGGCGTGTTTCTGCCTTCAGGAGACGATTCTTGGATCCCGTTCCCTCCCTCGAGTGTCCGGTTACTGCGGGCTCCCTTCCCCGCCTCTCGATGGGGCGGGGAGGGGGGGCTCCGCGGTCTTCGTGCACCGCTCCGTCCCTTTCCGCCCCCTCCCGCTCCGTACAGTCCTGCAAGCTGTGGCTGTGCGCCTTTCTTTGGGGCGCCAGCTCACGGTCTGCTCTCTTTACCTCTCCCCTAACGTACGCCCTCCACCCAATTCTCTCCGTGACCTGATTCTTCAGCTTCCCCGCCCTTTCCTGATTCTCGGGGACTTCAACAGTCGGGACCCGGCCTGGGGGGACGTTTGCTCCACTTTTCTCTCCGGGACCCTTCTCTCCCTTATGGACGAGCTCGAGTTCACCTTTCTGAACGATGGCTCCCCAACCTGCCTTCACTCGGCCCACGACAGTTTCACCTGTATCGACCTTTCCCTGGTTTCCCTCGACATCGTGACGGAGTTCACCTGGGAGGTCCTGCCTGATTCTTCCGGCAGTGACCATTTCCCAGTGTGTCTTACCCCGACCCGTCTCCTCCCCCCCACCTATGTCCGTCCGCGCTGGCTGGGCCTCATACGCGAGGGGCACGGCGATCTCGCCATCAATTCCTGCCTTTCCCTCCGTCAGTGAGGCCCTCGCCTTCCTCGAGAGTAAGATCCTCTCGGCTGCCGCCAGTTGCATCCCCCGTACCTCTGGCTCCCCCAGGCCGCGAAGCGTCCCATGGTGGACCCCAGAGTGCTCCCATGCCGTTCAGGAGCGGCGCCGTGCCGGCCGCCGCTTCTACCGGACCCGCCAGCTGGAGCACAAGATAGAGTTTCAGCGCCTGAAGGCAGTGGCCCGTCGGGTCCTGAAACTGGCCCGGCGTACCTCCTGGCGGAGTTACGTGTCCGGGATCTCCTCCTCGACTGCCCCATCGACTGTTTGGCGCAAAGTGCGTAGCTTTGAGGGGACCCGTGTCCCCCCTCGACCCCCGGTGCTTCGGGTCGGGGACGACGAGTTCGTCTCCGATCCGGAGGCCGTCGCGAACGCACTCGCGGCGCACTTCGCAGCCATCTCCAGTTCCGATTCCCCCCATTCCCGCCGCGACCCACCGGATTTTCCACCTCATAGGGATGACCCCTATAATCACCTCTTCCGCATGACGGAGCTTCGGGAGGCCC
This sequence comes from Bathynomus jamesi, assembly GCA_023014485.1. NCBI lineage: Eukaryota > Metazoa > Arthropoda > Malacostraca > Isopoda > Cirolanidae > Bathynomus > Bathynomus jamesi. The sequence goes on from JAJOZX010008499.1 coordinate 104,631, forward strand.
TCCGCCCCCGACGCTCCTCCGCACCCGGCCCCGATAATATCCCCTATGACTTGTTACGGCACCTCCACCCCTCTGCTCTCAGCTTTGTACTGGACCTCTATAACCGGATTTGGTTGGAGGGTTCATTCCCGGACCGGTGGCGTGAGTCCATCGTCGTCCCCATCCCGAAGCCCGATAAAGACCCCTCACTCCCGTCGAACTATCGCCCCATTTCCCTGACATGCTGCGCCTGCAAGGTTATGGAGGCGATGGTCACCTCGCGGCTGTCCCTTACTCTGGAGGCGAGTGACCAATACCCTGCTACCCAGGCTGGTTTCCGGCGCTTCCGGCGCTTCCGGTCTACCACCGACCCCCTCCTTCTCCTTAGCCACGACGTGCAGGAGGCTTTCTCCCGGCGTCACTTTGTACTCGCCGTCTTTTTCGACCTCCAGAAGGCCTACGATACTACTCGGCGGAGCGCGGTCTTTGACTGCTTACGCTCCCTGGGTTTCGTAGGCTTTCTCCCCTCCTTTATTTATAACTTCTTGTCCGCCCGTTCTTTCCGCGTCCGCATCGGTTCTACCCTCTCTGACCGCTTTCCGTTGGAGGAGGGTGTCCCTCAGGGTAGTGTCCTTAGCGTCCTGTGTTTCTCACTAGTGATGAACACAGTCGCTACGGTCCTGCCTACTTCCGTTCGTAGCTCCCTCTATGCCGATGACCTGGCTATCTATTGCTCTGGCCGCCTCCCGTCTTTGGCTGAACGTCGACTCCAGCTAGCCATCAACGCGGTGGTTCGCTGGGCGTCCTCGGTTGGCTATGCTTTCTCACCCTCTAAGTCTTCCAGTATGCTTTTCCGTCCTCGGCGCCTCCGTCTGTCGCATACCTTCGCCCTTACCCTTGCCGGCACTCCTCTTCCCCTCGTCCCATCCGTTCGATTCCTGGGTATGACCCTCGACGAATTTTTCGGTTGGGTTCCACACCTTAGGCGGTTGCGGCAATCATCTCGCCGCACCCTCTCCCTTTTGAGTCACCTGTCCCACATGACCTGGGGGGCGGACAGGCGTACTCTGCTGCGCCTATACACCTCCCTGGTGCAATCCCGCATCGACTACGGCTGTGTGGTCTACAGCTCCGCCTTCTCTCCGGCACTCCGTATGCTGGATCCTCTTCTCCACCGTGGCCTTCGCCTGGCGTCGGGTGCCTTCCGCTCGTCCCCTGTCGCTAGTCTTCAGGTGGACTGCGGACACCCCCCCCCTGCCCCTTCGCCGGGGCCTTCTCATGGCGAAGTGTTACCTTCGCATCTGCCGCCTCCCGAGGTCCCTACTCTTCTCCGCGATCTCCCAGACGCTACCCCGGCCTGACACGTGGCATTTCGCTGCCTCCCTGGCCGACATCTTTTCGTCCCTGGGGATCCCCCCACCCTCTATTCTGCCGTTCTCCTTCGACCTGTCGCCCCCCTGGCTGACCACCCCTATCTGCCGCTGCCAGGCGCTCCGTGGCCTGCGTAAGGAGTCTCCTCCTACCGTCCTCCGGTCTTCTTTTCTGGCCCATCTTCCCGTACACTCGGACGATGTTCCCGTCTACACCGACGGCTCGCGCTCCCCTGCAGGTGTCGCGGCCGCCGTCTTCTCTCCGTCGCTGTCACCTACCTCCCGGGGTATCCCCCTGCCGGTTCAGGCCTCCATCTTTTCCGCGGAGCTCTTTGCCCTTCTGGAAGCCCTCCGTCTGGTATCGGGTTTTTCGCGGTCTTCCAGTACCATCTTTTCGGACTCGCTGAGCGCCCTTCAAGCGCTCGAGCGCTATGATTCCCCGGACCCCCTCGTACGCATTATTCAACAGGAGTACCATGTCCTGCACACCGTTCACCGGATCCGGGTCACCTTCTGCTGGGTTCCTGCCCATGTCGGTGTTTCCGGTAATGAGGCGGCTGACCGCACAGCCCGGTCCGCCGCCTCGATGCCTCCCCTCCCCCGCCCGCTCCCCTTCTCTGACTATGTGCAGGTCTTTCGGTCCCTCTACGACCGCATATGGCAGCAGTCCTGGGACGATGCCACCGGAAATAAACTCTGGTCCATCCGCCCCCGCCTGTCATATTGGGCGTCCTCTTTCCACCGCTCCCGACACAAAGAGGTCGTCCTTGCGCGGCTTCGCATCGGCCATACGCGCCTCACGCACGGCTATCTTATGTCCCGGCAGGAGGCTCCTCGTTGCGCCTCCTGCCAGTCGCCCCTCACCGTCTTTCACATCCTTGTGGAATGCCCCACCCTGTCGTCAGTACGTCGTCGCGCCTTCCCGTTCCTCTGATTTCCCCCTCCCCGATCGTTTACGTCTTATGCTCGCTGAGAGCCCTCTCTTCTCGCTTGACCGTCTTTTCCTTTTCCTCTCCCAATCTCGCCTCCTCTCTGAGCTTTAGGTGACTTCTCACCCGTCGTCCGCGGTCCTCCCACTTCTAGTGCCTTTCCCCCGTCTCCGTTTCTCTTTCTCATATTCTGCTTCGCCATGATATCCGCTAGCGTATAGCGGGAAATGGCGGTAAACGCCCCAATAAAAAAAAAAAAAAATATATATTATGCAGCCCTCGTTTATCGCAAGTTAACGCAAGGCAAAATTCAAAATTGGTGCGCGACCCTTAATTAATGTTCTAATGTGATGCACGTAATTATGTACGGTATTTATTATTTATGTTTATTTTTTAATGTTTTATATGCATTAATTTATTATTTATATGTGTATTTCCTAATGTTATAATATTTGGTATCTATTTGTGGTACTACTTGTATATTTTTGTGCTTATGTCCTAAAAACCACCCCAGCCAACCAAAAAATCTCAACCCCCGAACGGATCCCCTCTCCTTAATACACGGGGTTCTATGAGAAAAAGAGTTTCGAATATCGCAGCCCTTGTGATAAACGAGGACTGACTATAATCATGCACACCCACAAGAAAAAAATGAAAAGCGACTCCGAGGCTTTTCGTGTATTGAACAGAACACCTTGTCAGGGAATGAAGGGAAAAGACAAGAAGCCCTATTATATATATATATATATATATATATATATATATATATATAATATGCGCCTCGGTAGTATAGTGGTTAGCGTCGCTGACTACGAATCCATCGGCCCCGGGCTCGAGACCCGGTGACTTGACTGCAGCCGGCGCGCAGCAAAACCCAGCTGTTCATCCTTCCACACAATAAAGAAAGTGGTTGGTAGATAAATGGGTACCCTGGGTGGCCTAGACGCTGGGCTGCTGGTGGGGCGTGGTTCGGATTCCACGTTAAACTGTAGGTCTAAGGTGGAGTGAAAAGCTTGACCTTCGTCAGAATGAACAATTCGGGCGGAAGCTAACCAAATGTTTTATATATATATACTGTAGCTTAAACAAAATGGAATTAACAAGTACTTATTTAAGGAAAAAGTTATTGTAACAAGAATTGGTCCATTTTATATGTATAGATATAATGATAATAATAATCATTATTGGGGCATTCCAGGAGAGATCACCCAATGCATGTCACCACTCCGACTCAGATTTTGATGAAAATTGACATATGGGGTTCTTCCGGGTGCTGATGTCACTGGTCAAAATAAAAAAGTTCTATGACCCATAGTTTTTGAGATATGGGGGCCCCACTTTACCACCTAAATTTAATGGGCAATAACTCCCAAACATCTTACCGTAGACCTATAAAACTATACATTTTTAGAATCAGCTTGAAGAGATCTATTAAATGATACTACATTCAAATGTGTAGAACACTAATAGAAATCCCCCCCCCCCTTATTTTTGGCCCCTATCCCACCCCTAGACTGAAAAAAAAAAAAAAATTTAATTTATTAAACTTCCATTAATTGTTAAAAGATACAAACAATAAAAAACGTGGGTATCAAGTTGCGAGATATTTTAAAAATTATTGAAAAAATATGTACATTGTGAAATTTTGACATTTTTACACCTGCAGACTAAAATAGAGAACTACAAATGATATATTAACATGGATGAAAGTAAACAGCAAAAATACAAATTCAACACACACACTACATCAAGTTGATTCATAATTACGCGAGTTTTTTCAACTCATTTTCTGGGAAAACATATTGAATACATATTGTTCCTGGCTTTAAAGTTGGTGCGCTTAATAAACCTAGTATTTTATCTCTTGATATGTGGCATGTATCTCTAATTTGTGGAAAGTAATAGTAAATGCTATATCCTGATGGGTGCAAAAAGCTAACCTCAAAGTCGTCAAATTCCTCATTATAGGAATGTACAAACTATGTACTCTCATATTTTTGGATTAACTTCAACATTATTATCTTCACCCAGAAAAGCTTTGCTTATAATCCTCACCTCACCAACTTCATCAGAAGATAATTCGAGTGTTTTTATGTTATTTGCATTAATAGGTACAAGTCTGTGGAATTATTTTTGTGTTCCTGTTAGCCGCATACTCTTTTCATATCTGTCTCACTTAAACATTTTTCCATAGCTTCAATTTCTTCAGAATTTATTAAAAAAAAATTTATGCTCTCACTTATATTGTTTGAACAAATTCAAACTTGTCTTCTGGTTTTAATATTTGATTTGCGAATGTTCTCTGCATACTCGCTTTGGCTACAGATCTTTTCACTGTACCCCCAATCCCATCACAAGCGCTCTTACCATGGCTTCGGGCAAAGAAATGCCACTCACATTCCAGGCCAAAATCTTCATGTTTACAAATGTTAACAAAGTTGAAACGATTTTTTTATATTGTCCTGCACATCCATCAGTAAAATAATGTAATTTTTTGATATGAAGGTGGGATTTTCTAATAATAGGTATGAGTGTATTTAAAAAAGTGTAAACCATTGTAGTGTTATGTTTTGTATTTGGAGATAAAAAACAATAACTTCAATGTTTTGTTTCATTACTTTCTTGTTCCTTATAATATAACACAAAGGGATGCACTGTGCATTGGGTATTTTCCCACTGAAAATCTTGGGCTGCATCCTGTACTACAAATGAGTAGTTTTCTGAAATGTCACCAAGAACTACAGCTGTATGGCTATTTAAATTACTGTATTCTTCAAGTTTTTTAGAAATGCACTCTGATTCTTTGCTATAAAGTGATGACGTGTCATTTTGACAATTTTTGTGCTCAATGAATTTATAAAATCATCTACAGATTCTGTTTTTTCAACCATATTGCATCGATCTGTAGTAACCCATTGTTTATATTTTATTTCCTCATATTCAGGATCGTTAACACTGAAAAGTGAGCAAAAAATTCTTAATACCTTGTTCTTTTGGACAGAGATTACATATTTGCATCATGCAATTCCTGTTGTTGACATCACACACTGCTTTCTCCATAAGAATTGTGTATTCCAACTCTTTGACACCCAAGGCTGAGAATTGTATTTTGGCATTCTGGTGGTATGTACTATGTACATACACACACAGAATGGGTACCAGCAGCTCCAGCTAAAACACAATGTCTGGGGCGAAGGCTGGCAAAACTGGAGAAGCCAATTTGGGGACTATCTGGATTATTTTTATAGAGACTAAAAGCTTCTTTCAGATTCATTAACACCAGTCTTTTCTGCACAGATTCTTTATACCCACTTTCATTTCTGATACTCGGGCAGTCTTTTGTACCTGGGCACAAACGACTAATTTCATCTGATTCAAGAAATTTCTGAACAGAATCTTTAGTACCTTTAGTTATTACTTTTCCTTTTGACATGGGTTCAATTTCAGGAATAATTCCAAGTCTTTGTTTTATATTTTTGCCTTTCTTAACTAAATATTCAGTTGTCTGAAATAGATTTATAGTTTTTGATATAGTAAATGGAGATAATATCAATATTTTGAGTTTCCTCTCATAACTGTCAGTAGAATGGAAAGCTTCAACCAGTTCATTCATGAGATGAATCATTGACCTGAAACAAATTCATGAATGTATAATAGCTATAAACAGAACATTACATGTGCATATTAAATTTTTTGGATTATAATATTGATTTCAAGTGTAAAAAAATGAGCATTCTTTGAGATAGTCAAATTAAACCAAAAATTATTTTGTGACCAAATGAATTCCAAATGATTTAATGGGCCCATTGATCTCCAATCTTTAGGGAGTTGTGCTTCTAGTTTCTACTATCAAAGGTGAATACCTACATTTTGTTTTTATGCTTCAGTTTTAGTTTAGGTATATTCCTACTTAATAATAGCGTATCATTTTAAAATTCATACCTTTCAGTTTCATGATCCACTTTGTAGCTTATGATGGGCTTGGGATCTCAATTTCTAAACTTGTTTCTAGCTTTCATTTTAAAGAACGACGTGCTTTTACTATTGTTTCAATAGTTTTTGCTTCTTTTCTTGAGGAACCCAAACCATCTGAAATTTTTGAATTAATAAATATTTGACTCCATTTGAGATATATATATATATATATATATATGGACAATAATAATTAATATGTAAACATATTAATTTCATAAGTTTAATAAATTTAATATGTCAACATATTAATTTCATTAAGTTTTTCAGCAACTGCTGAGAAACTGTCTTGAAAGTAAATGCATTATAAATAAATAATATAAATAAAAAAATTATAAATATAAAAAGTACCTATCATTAAATACTTACGCTTCTTCACTGGAGTCACAGCAAGACTTTCTAGAACTTGAGAAACTCTGGTCTCTGGGTCAATAATTTTCTACAGTTGCTACATAGTACAGTATTCCTTTGTAGTTTCCATTTACATCGATCATAAAGTGATTGGCTGATGGTTCTTATATCCTTGTGTATCTTTTTGTTTTTGTAAAGGATCATCACAGTATCTAACCATTTTTCATTACTAAAAATACACAATTGTAAATCTCAAAAATAAGATATGATTTGACTCAAAATAAGCACATCTGTAATAAAAATAAGCATAATTAACAAACATTTGAGAGAGAGAGTGCGTGAATATGATTTATACATAGGATGTAAATATATCATTTGTAGTTCTCTATTTTAGTCTGCGTAAAAATGTCACAATTTCAATGTACTAATGTCAATGTACATATTTTTTCAATAATTTTTAAAATATCTTGGAACTTGATACCCACGTTTTTTATTGTTTGTATATTTTAACAATTAATGGAAGTTTAATAAATGAGAAAAAAAATTTTGGATTTCACTGTCTAGGGGGGGTGGGGGTCAAATAAAAAAGGGGGGCGAAATTTTTAATTATTGTTCTACACATTTGAATGTGGTATCATTTAATAGATCTCTTCATGCTGATTCTAAAAATGTATAGTTTTATAGGTCTATGGTAAGATGTTTGGGAGTTATTGCCCATTAAAGTTATGGGCCTCCACTTTACCACCTATCTCAAAAACTATGGGTCATAGAACTTTTTTATTTGAACAAGTGAAATCAGCACCCGGAAGAACCCATACGTCAATTTTCATTAAAATCCGGGTCGGAGTGGTGACAAATTTTAAATTTTTGGGTGATTTGTCCTGGAATGCCCCTATTATCAGGTCATCCATAAGTAATGTCGTTTTTTAGATCGGAATTTGAAGGACAAAAAAAACTCTAGTGGAACTTTTTAATCTAGTATATACTTTCCATCGGAATCAGTGACACTCTGCCAACGTCCTACAAGCTTTTCAATGCCATGTTTATAAAATTCAGGCGGTTTTGAGGGAAAAAACGTACAAAGACTGGTGTGCAGGTCATCTAAAGAAGTATACTGTTTCTCGTCAAGATAGTTTTGCAGACTCCTGAAGAGATGATAATCTGAAGGCGCAAGGTCTGGAGGATGTGGAAGTTTTTCCTACCCAAGCTCCTCAATTTTTGCAGAAGTGATCTGAGCACTATGAGGACGTGCGTTGTGGTGGTGGAACACGATTCCTTTCCGATTAACCAAAGAAGATATCTCTTCTTTTAGTGCAGTGTTCAATCGATCCAGTTGTTGACAGTAGACTTGAGCGGTGATTGTTTGGTTGTGTGGTAAGGTTTCAGAGTGTGTTGCACCACCTTTATCCCACCAAACACTAAGCAACACCTTCCGAGGGTGAAGATTTGGTTTTGGCTGTGGTGTCGCTGGTTCTCCGGCACAAACCCACTGTCGACGGCGCTTAACATTCTGGTACAGTATCCACTTTTCATCACCAGTCACTAAACGGTGCAAAAACGGATCTTGGAGTTCACGGGAATGAAGAGCTGTGCTAATGTTTACCCGCACCCTCAGATTGTCGACCGACAATTCATGTGGCACCAATTTTCCTAACTTAGGCACTTTCCCGAGTTGTTGCAAATGTCGATGGATGGTGGACGGGGATGAATTGAGTTTCTGGGCCAATTCTTCGACAGTTGTTGAACAGCCTTCAAGTGCGGCTAACAGCAGGTCATCATCAAACTCAGCAGGGCGTTCAGACCGTGCTGCATCTGTCAAACAGCAGTCACCATTCCTAAACTTTTGAAACCATCTTTGACATTTCCTCACACGCAGAATATCGTTGCCATAAACGTCCTGAATGTTTCGCGCTGCTTCAGTAGCACTATTCCCATTTTTGAACTCGTAAAGCATTATATGCCTGATATGCTCTTCTGATACCGCCATGTTTATGAGGAGTTCAGATAAAGCAAAAAACACGTCTTCACTGGTCAAGGTCTGTAAAGTATGTAGCGAAACACGATAGATCTCCTCTTAGATATAACCTTCGGAAAATTTATGCTTAAACCGAGTAGGACTAGTTTAAACTTAATCTATCGTAAAAAACGACATTACTTATGGGATGACCTGATGATAATTGGGAGAGTTCCAAAATTCTTGTTAAAAATGCACATAACTGAAAGGAACATTCTGGAATTGTAGAGTTCATCTATTTTATAAATAATTTCAAGAACGTATAAAATGGACATCATCATAAAATATCTTTTTCTCCTTGAATTTAGTACTGGTTAATTTTTATTTGTTAATTCCTCCTCACTCACTATTTTGTTTACGCTGTAGAGAGAGATATATTTTTGGCTTCTTGCCTTTATCTTCATTCCCTGACGAAGTGTTTTGTTGAGTAAACGAAAAGCCTTGGAGTAGCTTTTCACACCCACGAAGAAAAATGACTAGCATATACTGTATATAGATCGAGACAGAGTCCGGGCGAGGACTTTGTAATTTCTGACCGGCCGGGGTGGGGCGTGGTTCGTGGTTCGTGGTTCGGATTCCATGTTAAACTGGAGGTCTAAGGTGCAGTGACAAACTTGACCTTCGTTAGAATGAACAATTGGGTGCTTAGCAAAACCAAGGTTTTATATATATATATAATAATAATTATTGGGTTTTAACCTCCTTCGCAACTTCTAAGGTCATATGATGCAGGGGACCTACAGCTTTACGTGGGATCCGAACCACAGGTCGCTACATAATCTGGACGCGGAGGACCGTCTCCCATCCAACTACTACCCAGACCCAATGTCGCTTAACTTCGCTGATCAACGGGAAGCGGTGTTATGACATTGGCTACGACGTAGCCTAATATATATATATATATATATATATGGTGAATAAAACCACGAAGGAAAGGAAACACAGAATGGTGCTCAAGCGCTTTCGTCTAATGACATCCTCAGGAACACTCGTGGTTTTATTCATCAAATATTTTTCACGTGTTACTTTCGTGAAATAATTCATATATATATATATATATAATATATATATATATATATATATATATATATATATATATATATATATATATATATATGCGATCTCTCCCTCCGACGGGGTCTACTCTCATGAGGACATACCTCCGTGCACAGAGGCTACCTTCTTCGCTTCTGGGCACGGCGGTTTCAGAACTACCACCTCAGGGACGGAGCTGGCACTTCACTGAAGCGGTCCGCTCTTTCCTTGATATTTTCAACATGCCCGCCCCCTCAGTTATCCCCATTTCATTCAGCATCTACCCCCCCTGGATCCTCACCCCTATCAAGTTTTGCAAAGATGTGTGCGCCCTACCGAAGACTACCACGAGCGCCATGATATACAGGTCACTCTTCCGCGAACACGCAACCCAACACCCGGACGCAGTCGCCATTTACACAGATGGTTCCCGCTCGGAAGCTGGTGTGGCCTCCTGAGCAGTGATTCTGTCCCAGCCGCTTTCCCGGGGCGTCGGCCTGCCCCGCGAGGCCTCCGTATTTTCGGCGGAACTTTTCGCCATTACGGAGGCCCTCGATATTGTGCGCACCCACTCTGCCAGCTCTTTCGTCATTTATTCGGATTCCCAAAGTGCACTTCTCTCCCTAGAAAGATTTAACTCCCCTCACCCGCTCGTCTGTACCATCCAGCAAAACTTCCACTTTTTAACGACCTTCCAACACAAGACAGTCGCATTCTGCTGGGTCCCGGCTCATGTCGGCATCCAGGGTAACGAGGCGGCGGACCGCACAGCAAAGACGGCCTGCTCACTGCCGGCCTCCTCCCGACCCCTCCCCTTCTCCGACTTCTTCCCGACTTTCCGCTCCCACTTCCGCTCCATATGGCAGCGGGAATGGGACCAGGCCACACAAAATAAACTCCACACGATCAAACCACAAATAGGCTACTGGGCCTCCTCATTCCACCGGTCCCGCCATAAAGAAGTAATCCTAGCTCGTCTCCGCCTAGGCCACACCCGCATCACCCACGGACACCTTATGGCGAAATCGCCAGCCCCGCTTTGCCCTACTTGCCATACCCCTATCACTGTCATACACCTCCTGGTGGAATGCCCAAAGTTGTCCGCTCTTCGTCGCAGGTGTTTCCCTCTCTCGGCCGAAAATCCCATACCCGACCGCCTACGATCCATACTCGCCGACTGCCCCCACTTTTCAGCGGAAGCGATTCTCTTCCATACTCTCTCCCATCTGCTCCATCGTATCTAAAACCGTACCCCTCCTACCCGCTATCCAGCGACTGACCCTTACTCACTCCCCTAGTCTACCACCCCCAGCACAGTAACCACCCACTCACTGCCTCGCCGAGATATGTACCGCCCTCTTTAGGTACGAATCGGCGGTAAATCAGAGAAAGAAAAAAAAATATATATATATATATACACATTCAACTGCAAAGAACACGCAGTATAAATAACGTAAAGAACGACGCTTGTATAGGAGATATTCCGCGAGTATGTAGAAGAATTACGGCATTTGGAAGAGTGAGGTCCATGGTGTAATGGTATCGCGTCTGACCGGCAATCGGAAGATCCCGGGTTCGATTCCCAGGTGGTTACCTCATTTTTTCATTTGTTTCGTTCTTTCTCTCTCGTCTTGCGCGGAATATCTCCTATACAAGCGTCGTTCTTTACGTTATTTATACTGCGTGTTCTTTGCAGTTGAATGTATATAATGTTACGGCATGCGGGAGGTGCCCCCTTGGGGCATTGGTTTCTGCGAGTATGTAGAAGAATTACGGCATTTGGAAGAGTGAGGTCCATGGTGTAATGGTATCGCGTCTGACCGGCAATCGGAAGATCCCGGTTCGATTCCCAGTGGTTACCTCATTTTTTCATTTGTTTCGTTCTTTCTCTCTCGTCTTGCGCGGAATATCTCCTATACAAGCGTCGTTCTTTACGTTATATATATGTATGTATGGGGTAGGCATTATCCACCCAATGACTACGAATTATAGTAGGTACAGTATCATACAGTACTTTCACCGTATTAGGTATTCTAAATTAGTTTTAACGGGTAACATCGGGAGCCCCTATTTCCCCACATGGAGATAGATGGGGTTGAACTCTCGCCATGGTCACCCGAGTCCCGGCAGTCACGGAGTTAGGTGTCCAGACCAACTCTAACCAAGTCGACGGTGGGAGTGGAACCATTCATTCTTTGGCAGCCTACCAGTAGAGCTGGAAAATGGTTTAATTTTTGTATTTTGGTAATTGGTGGAGGTGGAATGAAGGAAGGGAGCTGGGTGGGGGTCTGCGATATTTTGTACATTAATAAATTACTGTGTGGTTGGTGTTTCGCGGGATTTATAGTAAATAGTTCGGTTAACTATAAAGATAATGATTAATGAAGTTCTTATCTATGTATCTTCAGCTTTAAAAGAGTCATTTTATGTAGGCCTATCGTGAAAGTGTTTTTAAATGAATCACTGAGCGTAGGCTTGTCTCCATTTTGAACAGTAGTAGGTTGAGAGAGAGAGAGAGAGAGTCATTCGTACAAAACACGTTTCATTATTGTTTTCTAACTCCTAGATAGAGGGCGCCTTTTTTTTTTAAGTATAGATCCTTTGATGTAAGTAGGTCCCGTGAATTTCGCAATAGCCCCCATTAAACTTTTTTATCCTATCAAATAGCGAGTGAAGAGATAAGTGATGTCAGATTGGAGAAGTGTCACACGGCGCGCAGTCCTCTCGAGACCCTGATAAGAGATGGCCTGAAGCGTTTAAATTCTAATAGATATTCCTTCACCCACTTTGATGCATCTCTGCTATCGCTAATGTTCGCTCTTATTTGCGCGAGTTAGAAATTAGATTAGGTTAGGTTGCATTTCGATGATTTGCGCGAATGAATTCGTTATTGCTCGCAATTTATGCGTCGTTGGTAGGAATAGGCCCGTTCTGTAGGCTCGAATATTAGCTTTTAGGCTCACTGAAAGGTTGTTTTTGAGTTTTATTCAAAAGGTAATTTAAGAATAAGAGCGTGCTAAGAGGCTTCTAATGAGGAAATAATTTTTACATGTACGAGTGGGACTGCGATATTTTATTAGTAGTAAGAGTGTTGGCGTGTTCAGTGTTAATTTTTTTTTTTTTTTTTTCTTTATTTTTTTTTTTTAGGAAGCTGCTCGTGATAGGCTTCAGGCAAATTCTTCAGAATCGTCCAGAGATGAGCTCAAACCTTCGTCAGACAATAAGGAGCAATCAAAAGGAAAAGAAAGTGAGTCACAATTGACACTTATTGGCGTCAGTTCTTGCGTCATTCAAATGAACAGCGCTCGGTTAATGTCTGAGAAGCTTACACACACACACACACACACACACCCACCGAGTGTATATATATTGTAAGCTATAGTAAACAGTTAGTAAATTTAGTTTATTGATTTATTATGAATGGGCCTAGTTTCTTAAGTTAAAAACCGAAACTTTTCTTCTTTGAACTGTTTTTAAGATTAAAAGTTTATAATTAAAGCAATTAAGATCGATTTGAGTGTAAGTTTGTCCACTGATGCAGATGGTTCTTGCTCAACCCACGCGACTTGTTCCAAGGCTGACGAAGGCGAGAGATTGCGGTTAGAGTCGATGATAGAGTCCCTTTCAACGGAGAACCGCCTTCTGAGGGATCACCTGCAACAGTTGGGAGTGTCTTTGGATTCCTCTCCTCTCTCTGACCAGCAGAAGGAAATGATCCTGAGCAGAGTGTCCGCATTTTCGCAGGTGAGGGAGATCCTGGTTAGGAATAGACGAATAATTAACTTGCCTCCACGCTTCTATATTCGTTTGTACGCGTGAAACGACTCTCGGAATTTAGCTCGTTCTCAAAGATCTTCCTTACCGTACGTAACTGCACGGGCAAAACGAAACCTTTCGTGATTGTTCCTCGCGTTAAAAATTTAAGTAGTTTCAACTTGGAAAAAAAGACTGAAATGAATTTTCAATCTTTTAATCGGATAAAATAAGGATTTTACTCATCAGGGAAATAACGGTTTACATCCTTTTGAAGGGGTTTCGGACTTTCGGTTCATTCTTTGACCCCCTTCATCATAAAGACATTTTACACGCGAAGGATATACTGGCGTAAGGTCCATAATTAGGCTAGAATTGACCGAAGATTAGGAGGGACCTTTAGATATTTCGAAGAAGTTTTATTGACACTAATAATTTACTTAAACTAAAGTTAATCGATTTTCACCTAACCTTTATTTTCGATGAAGTGTCGTTATCCCGAGGGTTAGAGTTAGAATTAGGTAATTCCCGTTATTCTGCGACTTAGTTTTGTAATCTCTTCTCTCTATCTGAGCGAGTGAAGGAAAATGCTATTATTGCGTCCTTGAGCCAAGATTAGATTCTGGGATGAGACGCCGTTGTTTGAATCGATTTAAATCTCGTTCTCTTATTTTACTGCGCTATTTATTCTCGTTTGTTTATCTTAAAACGTGATTTAAGGTCGGAGTTCGTTTAATTGAAAGAATTGTGAAAGGAAAATTATTTTAAAACGTTCGAAAACGTGTTCAAAAGTTGTTTGTGGAATAGCGCTTTTACTGAATACTTACGATTGGATCGGGTTTTTTTTTTTTTCTCATTTGAATACGGCGAATTAGTCGTTCGTTTTGTAAGTGTGTTTCTTGAATGCATTTATGATTAGCGAGGCGGGAACTTTGGTTATTACTAAACTAGCTTTCCTTTTCATCAAAGAGCGGAGGAGGATGCGGGGAGAACCTGAGTTCTGTCGGAGGAGAGAAGGATTGGGACAACAAGTCCTCATCGAGCATCTCGGAAATCTCCGTCGCGTGTCTTCAGGGAAGGATCCAGCAGATGGAGGAGACTCATTACAGGTACGTTGGAGTGTCGCGTCTTCGACAGGCGGTTCACGCATCACGGAAAGACGTTAATATGATACAGGGTTGAAACCGGTACAAAATAGCTTCGGTACTATACGGTATAATGCACAAAGTATTGAAAATTCTCTTCATAGTTTTACAAAAATAATATGGTACCATTATTGTTACTTTTTAATTTTAACTTTTGACTATAGCGCTTAAGAATTAAAGGATGAAGAAGTGAGCCGCGAAAGGATTTAAACGTTAACTACTGAAAAATACGAGTTAATACATTTTTTATTGAAAGAACTGAAATTCTGGTTTTAAAATCAGCCATCAGTTAGAATGCACGTGGCAGTTAATGCTTTGAATTCCTAATAATTTGGTTGTGTTTAGCACCAACGAGGAACTTCAAGCGACGTTGCAGGAGTTGGATGACCTTCGAGAACAGTTGTCCGAATGCCAGATTGAAGTTCAACAACTGCAGGAAGAAAAGCAGGTACGCCTTTCACGCATTCTGTAAATAAACTTAATCTAAAGCTTCTACGGGCAGGTACTTTCGGTAACGAGTTCCTATAAATGGAAAACGTGGTTGGAGTAAAGATACGTTCAGGACCTTTTAAGAAAATAGGATTTTAAACTAAGGAACGGCTTTATTTAATTTTTTTCTTGATCAGGTGATTTTGGAGTCTTTGACGCAACAGACGGAAAAATTGAATGAAGCGAGAGGTTACAACGATACTCTCAAGTTGATGCTCATACAACAGTCGGAGAACAGCCAAGATGTTTCTCAGTGTGAAAGAACGCAAAGGTTGATGGAATTGCTGAAGGTAATTATGCTATATATATATATATATATTTTTTTTTTTTTTTAGTTCAGGAAGAACCGATTCGCCTCTATTTAAAGGGCATATCTCAGCGGAAAAACAAAGAAAAAGTGAGAGGAAAGACAGAGGAAAAAGAAAGGGTGGAGGGGACAGTCGAAGTGGAAAAAGACCAAGGACTGCAGGGTCGAGCCCCATCATCCTTGGGTGCTAGGGCCGGGAGGGCGCACGTGAAACCTCCAGGAACAAGCACGTACAAACGAGCACAAAGAGCACTCAAGAGCACGAGCTTAGAACCCCCTTGCGGGGATATATATATATATATGTATGTATATATATATGTGTGTGTGTGTTTCTGAGACCTTGATTTCGGCTCTCTCCTTTTCATTCCATGGTGGGGCATTTTTTGCGGGCATTCGCCCTTGGGCTTTCCTTCCTGCATAAAAAAAAAAATTGTTCCATGGTGATAACTGATGCTTGCACTCATTTGCGACATCCATTCTAAGTTGGGAGGGCCTTTACTTGATTGAATGTTTACTAGATCTTGCTTTCAGAATTCCATCAGGCAGAGAGAGGTTTTGTGTGCGCGCGCGCGCTCCCCAGAATAGGACGTCCTTCTCTAATGCAATAGGTAACTTCCCGTAATTTTTTCCTAAACAGAGCGTTCAAGAAGACAAAGAATTGGTGCAAATGAAGCAGGATGAATTCGAACAACAAATGCAGGCGAGCAAAGAAGCGGAAGAACATTTTCACATAGAAACTCAACTTATCAGAGACAGGTTAGTTGAATTATTTAAGGAGAGGTATTCTTTAAATTGGAAACGCGGTGGATCGCGAGTTTGCAATGCAATTGCAATATGCGATGTAGCCATATTAATTTAATTTTACTTTTAACTCCCCTCGAAGTACTTTTATTTGAGAGAGAATATGACTAAAGAAGCGCCACTTTGAGAGTTAAATTTCGTACATTTAATAAGAGATGAAGTTACCGAGTTTTTGCACCACCTCAGAATGAAGTTGCTGGAATCAATGGTCGAATCGGCCACGAACGATAAGAAGAAAGTCGAGACTCAGTTATTCGAAGCTCAAGAAATCATAAAAGCGACTGAGAAAGAGTCCTTCAGACTAAAGTCACAATTAACTACAGCTAAAGAAAAGGTAACAGTATCGTAGTTACGTTCGAGTAGATGATTTCTACCAGTACTTTGATCGTATCTCGGCGGTAGAGGGAAGGGTTTTCAGCCGATGCTAGTTCCTATACAGGGTGTACATAAAGTCAGGATCTATTTTTGTGAGGCACTTGGAAATTATATGGAATTCAATCATAAAATGATAGTGGTAACATTTATTAAATAATTAAGAGTAGGATTCGACGTGACGCCCATCAGTATCCCTGCACAGCTCAAATCGTTCCGCAGCATTTCTAAACACATTCTGGAGCATTTGCGGGGTTATGTTATCTGCAGCAGTTCGTGTACGTAAGTTTTCAAGACTCGTAATCTTCGTCTGATAGACGTGCGATTTGATAAAGCCCCATGCAAAGAAATCTAAAGGGGTTAAATCTGGTGATCTCGCTGGCCAAGGTCTGTTGTTGCTTCCGCGTCCGATCCAGCGATTTGGAAAACGTCCATTTAGATAATCCTGAACAATTTTGGCATAGTGACAAGGAGCACCATCATGTTGATAGACGACGGGGATAGGATTGTTAGTACCGTCGTCTATCAACATGATGGTGCTACTTGTCACTATGCCAAAATTGTTCAGGATTATCTAAATGGACGTTTTCCAAATCGCTGGATCGGACGCGGAAGCAACAACAGACCTTGGCCAGCGAGATCACCAGATTTAACCCCTTTAGATTTCTTTGCATGGGGCTTTATCAAATCGCACGTCTATCAGACGAAGATTACGAGTCTTGAAAACTTACGTATACGAACTGCTGCAGATAACATAACCCCGCAAATGCTCCAGAATGTGTTTAGAAATGCTGCGGAACGATTTGAGCTGTGCAGGGATACTGATGGGCGTCACGTCGAATCCTACTCTTAATTATTTAATAAATGTTACCACTTTATCATTTTATGATTGAATTCCATATAATTTCCAAGTGCTTCAAAAAAATAGATCCTGACTTTATGTACACCCTGTACAACGTTAAAAATGCGTACTGTTCATTGGACTATTCATAATATATAGCCAAACACGATCTGAATACTCGCTAGGGAGGGATGTACGAGACCCGCCTCCGTAAGCGGAGACTTACTGTGAAAGTGACGAACATTTTCAGACGTTATTCCGTTATTAGTCCCTAATGTAGACATTACTTATTTTAATAATAATCTCATTACTTACTGTTAAATTTTCAAATCCGTTTTTATTTTTTTTAGTAGTAGTTTAGGCGTTTGTGAATTTATAGAAGGCTTATCGCCACTATTTGAGCGTTACGGTGAATCGCAGCCTGTAGACTTTTCTTTTGCGTAGATAACCGAATTGGAGGCTGCCGTAATCTCTGGAGAGAAGAGTGAGCTGGCTGATGTGTTGGAGAGAGTGTGCGGCGAGAAGGAAGCCTCGGAAAGAGAGGTATCGAACCTGCAACGCAAAGTCAACAACTTGATGTGCGAAAATGACAGACTTAAGGACCAAGTGGCCGCGCTGCAGGAAAATCTCCGGGTGAGGATGATTGTTGACGAGGTTTCCATTTCGAAATTTAGATGCTCACGTTCGTGTAATACATTCTTTATTATAGGGCAATAAAGGAATTCTGTATTTGCTCGTTGGTTGATTTAAATCAAATGATTTTAAAAAAATCACTGATTTAAACCAGTATATGAATAAAAATATAAAAATGATAAAACGCGAAAACTACTAATTAATCACTACAGTATGGGACCGGGTAATACATAAAGAATGGTAATGAACTTTGCCGTTTATTTTTCGATGAAACGAGGTTATAGAATTTATTTATAGCTCTATTGATTATTGTGACAAATTAAGATATCCGCGTTACCTTTTTTTTAAACATTAATTTAAATCCTAATAGCCACTGGCCTAAAGCGAATAAATATTCGTAGGACATTTATTATTTCTATAAAGCATCAATAATTAATTTAAATTTTTATTCCACCGATTTGATATAAAACAAATATTTCATTTCTAGAAGACATTTAAGGTCATTTGGTCATGATAGTTTAATTTGCTGACCCAAAGCGAAGAATTACGGAGTTAAAACTTAAAAAAAAATATATATATTCTAAATTACGAATGAAAAGTAGAGTATAGCTCTTGAGCCCTAATAAGCTGATTGAAAGTTTTGAAAAGGAATACTAATTTTGCGGCTCAAATTAATAAATTAATTTTATACAGCGTAGTGTAGCTTATTAAATGTATAGAAAAAACATTCGTTTTTTGAAAATATTTTGCCACTTTATCCTAATTAGAAATTGGATCTCTATTATAAAAATAAGAAAAGGAAAAAAAACGGAGGTATAACATCTTTATTATTCCATATAAATAAATTATTATCGTAATATAGTAAGAATCCTCTTTTAACGGTTAGCTTAACCCGAGTGTCGCCCTCTGTTTACTCGTACTCGGCGCTCATTGCAACGGCTATCGCGCTCTAGGCCTACAATAAATCTTAGATATATTCACAAACTGGCACCTTCCGCGTATCGCAAAGGCGCAATTTCTTATCCAACCTCGAAGAAGACTTAGCCGTTTAAATAGTTAATACGATAGTTTGCTTTAATTACTTCGCGTTATTAGTGCTACGGGAACTTATAGGAATGAAAAGGATCTTTCTCGACTCGTCGTTTCAGTGTATCTTGAACATGGAGGAAAAAATCGAATAAATCCGATTTTTTTGGATTTAAAAAAAAAAAAATCACCAACCCGTCTCTCTCATTTGCTACTCGTAAATGCTTCGAGTGTCCACTGATGTGAAAAGGCGTATTGGGGCTAATTTTCTTAAATTTTTCACTATTGGAACTACGTTGTGACCGCGTTGCAACACCGCTTCCCGTTAGATCAACGAGGTTAAGTGACGTTGCGTCTGTTTTAGTAGTTGGATGGGGATCGTATTTTACATTCGGATGATTGATGTAAACAATTCGTGGATGATGATAGTGAGAAGGCCAACTAATGCGGCCCACTGCGCTAACTCCTGGATTATTATTATTATTATTATTATTACCACCATTATTATTACCACCACCAGTACCATCGGGAGTCGAAACTCGGACCTGAGCGTCTTACCTTCGTTTATAGGGGAACTGTTACCTACTGGCGCTGGCCAGCGACCCGTAGATGGTTCGGATTCCACGTAAATCTGTAGACGTCTCGCGTCGTATGACCTTTGCTGCTGCGGTTACGAAGAAAGTTAACGTCTTAATTAACGTAGAATATCACACCCGTGCAGGTGACTCGAAACAACGCTAAAACGAACCTTGACGACATTGAGTGGCGTCGAACGCAGTTGGACGAGCGGCGAAGAGAACTCGAATTAGAGATCGAAACGTTGAAGGCGACCGTCGCCGACGCCCAAATGACGTGTCAACACCACTTGGAGGACAAACGTGAGCTGAAGGCTAGTCTGTCGGAGGCGCAGAAAAAGGTGACGGACACGATGGAGAGACAAGCGGAGACGGAAAGGGGATTTGCCGAAGAGAGAGCAGCCTTCGCTAGACAGGTGAGTTATCGGTAGATAATCATCATCTCCTTTAGGCGGTTAAGGAACCGGCTGACGAATTTCAAACGCTTTTTGAGGCGGGGTTAGGTTATTAGAGTGGACGAAATGTGTGTATGGATCCTCGAAAAAGTTTATTTAATTTTGGAGGTGTTTCGGCTTCTGTCGATCGTAAACTATTCAACATTTTTTTCCGCAGTTTTCATGTTTTTCATTTTTATTTTGTTTATCGCTTCCCGAAGGTGGAAGAATGGGAACAGTTCCAGAAAGACCTTCTCACTTCCGTACGAGTGGCAAATGACTTCAAAACCGAGGCTCAAAGGAACCTGGAGAAAATTGAGCAGGAGAACCAGATGCTGAAGGAGAGACTTAGGCAGCTCGATGCTGATTTAGAGAGAGCCAGAGGTAAAGAGGGTCTGAGGAGAAGAGAAGTAGTAGTAGTAGTAGTAGTAGTAGTAGTTAGCTGGATTGGTCTCATTTTCCACTAGCGGTTAAAGGGGTTTTAGATTTTGAAGTTAAGTTATAGGATTCCAAACCAAATTGAGAAGTTTGGCAGAATTTACCAGACCTCGTACGTCTTCACTTTTTGAAGCTAAAGCACTCGTTTCGCGTTTGGTGGAATCGCTCGCTTTTTAGATTAATAGTACTGTTAGAAAGGGTATTTGTGTCACTATTTTCTGGTTTCTATAGGATCTACATTTAGATGTTTTTGTCATACTGGATCTCGGACGTGGGTAGATAGTCTCTGTGTTACGATTTATAGGTTGCTAGCTAGTCCGGCAAATATTCGTTGATGTTGAATACCATTACCTATCCAGGAAGCTCATTTCCCCACGGTCTCTGGGTGATTGCGCTCCCAAGGGTCACCTTTAGCGCGAGCAATGACAAAGTCAGCCGCCGACTCGACCCAACCCAGGAGCCATTGCGGGCGGGAGCGAACCAGAGCTTCACCGCTCAGAGTCCGCCACCGAGTTACCGGGCGCCCGAGTATTAATATGATAGTACGTCGATGGAAATTCTTCCGAACTAGAGAAGATTTTTCCCAGTTGTTACTGAATTCTTAATTAATCCTCGCGAAGGTTTGAGTTAATTGGTGTAAGGAATTCCTTACATTTGTTAAGCCAGTGGTTCCCAAACTTTTTTGACTGACGACTCCCTCAGTCCATCCTTTGTTTTCTTGGCACCTTTCCGAAATCTCGCAATGTGAAGGGAACGCTCTATCAAACTATTATTTTTCAACGTGAAGGATTTTCAATATATATATGATTATTAACGATTTAAATTTATTGTAATTAAACATCGACACACTAATTGTTAATTTATGATTGTTGACGTACATTTCTAAAAACAAATTTTTTAGTAAAGAATCTTATTAAAAAAAAAATAATGTTTGGCTTAAAGGAAAAACGCTACCCGCGATGAGCAACGCGAAAACTCCAGATTTTGAGGTTTCATCGCTAAATTGGCATCACTGCTCGCTGCGTCGCCCTTGCCCTTTGACAACGCCATTCACGCCAACCTTTTCTTGAACACATCCGCGGTACCCCGTTTGGGAACCACTGTGTTAAGCCATCAATTGCTCTGACCTGACTTTGATTTCATGCATTTTTTTTTTTGCATGTTTACCCTGTCAATGTTTACGCAAGATTACATTTTTTAAAAAATTTATCGCATTATTATCGGAATAATTTACTTGATTGATTCAATTTTTTATTTTTTGTGATTGGTGTTTTATCAATGTTTATTTAAATTTGCATTTTGACATAATTAGTTTCGAGTCTGCATCATGGAAGCGAGAATCGCGTCAAATTAATAGAAAATTTTAAGTATTTGATGATCTGAATTACTCCAAATTATTCGTATTCCAACGCGACGACCAAAACTCGCATTGCGGACTCTCAATTTTCATTACTAGGTTGGAGAGGAACATTCGAAACGCGTTCCCATAGGGACGGGGCAACCACGGAGTAGGTGGCGAACCCTCGCGTTGGCAGCCTGATTCAAATATCGAGCCGAGCAACATTTAAATTTTTTTAACTATCCAAGTAATGGTTTGGAGTAAAGAATTGTGGCTTTTTTATTATGTAACGGAGATGGAGTCAGTGATTTTAGTGTCGCGGGTGTGCGGGTAATCATGATTTTTTTTTTTTTTTTGCTCCTTTGCAGCCACTTCTAAGCTTCCTAGTCCCGCTAATAGCTTCAACAGCATTAATAGCCTCGCTGGTTCTAGTAGCCTCGGAGGCGCCGCTAATGACAGAAGAATTTACAAGGGAGTTATAACGAATGGAGAGAGTATTTTGAACGACAGGAGGAGTAATCCGAGGCCGCTAGCGAGAGGTGATTCCAGGGTTAAAAGTCTCATAGGTAATTCCCGACATGTTTTTTACCACTGTTAAGAACTAGATAGGGAAGTGGCCAGAAGTAGGAGTTAGAGCTAACCCATTTTATAGGGGGGTATTTTTTTATTGTCATTAAAGAGTTAGTTTTTTTTTTTAGTTGCTATGACAATTTTAAGCGTTTCCTCGTTTGTCACTCAAATTGTATCCTGTGACAATTTTAACAAACTTTGAGTCTACAATACCGACATGATTTGCCAACACAGTAAGTTCAGATGGACTGAAAGACGGGTCATATGCCTTTGGGCATCGAGAGAGGAGTATGCTGTTATTGAAGACGAATGTTTGTAAAGGTATTATTAGTATTAATTAAAGCTTATGGCTACATTTCTAGTCCGTGATTAAATTTTAAATTCTTTTATTTTCGAGACCTGACGAGACGAGGTAATTTTTAATTAATTTTTTGTGTATGAAGAATGGCACATTTTATTATTGTTTACGTGTTTGTAAGCCAAAAATTCATTGATTTTTTTTATTTTTGTTGCGATTCTCATCCACCATTTAATGATAAAAGATTCTTATTTATATTCAATTTAAAATTTTTGCATCTCGTTCATTTTACGTTGGAGTTGAGCTGAAAATTTTTCATAATTCTACAACCACCTCGGATGCAGTCATCGGTAATTTGATACGTTAAAATTGTTTTTATGTACAATGGAAATTTCATTGGGTTATATATGCCTTTCCCCCCCAAGGAAGTTGGGGCTAAGCGACAAAAGTAAAACATTCCAGAAAACGTAAAGTTGTGCCAAATTTGAAAGTGCCATAACTTTTGAAAACATTTCGTCGAAATATCCTTCAAATTTGGTACAACTTTAACTGAGTTTTTTACTATTGTCACTTACCCGCTACTACTTAGGAAGACCTCGTATACACTGAGCGACAGAAAAATCGGCCTACTTGGAATATCGTGTAAAGCAAAAAAGTGGGAAAGCTTCCGTTTATAAAAGTTTTAAAATTCGAAAATATAGTCTACGAGGCAACCAAATAACGAGACAAAACAACGTCAGCTGCGAACACACTAGCTGTAACGAATTTTAGACATTTTAAGAATTTGATAGTCTGACATTCAGTTGCTCTTAGATTGCTAGTGCCACTTTTGTCTTCCACTAGTGGGAGTAGGAATTTGCGTTTAGTAACAGATAGACTTCTAATTCTTTTGGGTCTCAGAATTGGACATTTATAGTGGATTTGAGTGCCATGAACGTCGCGAGAGTCGTCGCCCTAATTGAAGATGGTTGGAGCCAACATTACGTCGCCGATGCGCTAGGAATTCCAAGAACAACGGTTTGACGTGTCTACCAACGTTATGTGGAGATGGGAGAGTATACCAGAAGACCGATCGCGCCGCACATCTGCCCATGACGATCGTTTCATCGTCTTGAGTGTTTTGCGAAATCGTTTGACTGCCACAAACTTCCGTAATGAGCTGGAAAGGTCTCGAGACGTCAGTGTATCGAAGCGAACCCTTAGAAGGAGACTTATTGAAAGTGGCTTACGCGCCCGCAAGATACGTGGAAGAGATCTTGCTGGAGCATGTGGTCCATTTTGCACCTTTCGTTGGTGAAGACTTCCTTCTACAGCACGATAACGCTAAACCCCACGCGGCAGGAGCCGTTAGCGGTTTCCTTGACGAAGCTGGAATCGAGTGGCCTTCCCGAAGTCCGGAACCCCACAGAACATCTCTGGGACACGATGGGACGGCGTCTTAGGGCTCGTTTAGTCGCCCCTAATACTCTACAGGAGTTACAACAAGCTTTAACTGAAGAGTGGGAGGGAATTTTACGTCCATTCATGGGATAAATCGACGAATGGCTGCAGCATTTATTCAAGCTAGGAGGCAACACCTCTTATTAACCCTGGCTCACAAGTTTTTTTGTTGTTTTTGTCGAAATCCGTTTCTTTGAGTTACAATTTTTTTTTTTATAATAAATTGTATTAAGCCGGTGTTTGAAGATTTTTTTAATGTCCTCAGACTAAATTTTCGAATTTTAAAACTTTTATAAACAGAAACTTGCTCACTTTTTTGCTTTTCGCGATATTCCAAGTGGGCCGATTTTCCTGCCGCTCATTGTAGTTACCACTAATTAATATTGTATACTTTCTCGGGGGAAAATGTCGCCTTGAAACCGTATTTCTGGAAATCATAAAATGTTAATTGTTCAATATATAAGCACACCGGACAAAAAATTAGTCACCCCTAATAGCACCGATAGTAGGAAGTTCAAGGTCACACAGAGGGCGCTGATGTAGCATTGGTAAGTGACAAGTAGCGGTGACGTAGCACACAGGATCAGATCTGTTTCGTGAGGTGGTGAAGAACAAAGTGTGTGTTGGATATAGTCTGCAAAATGGGTCGTGAGGCAGACGTTACTCAGTGGCAAAAAGGAGCCATCGTGTTTGGCAGAGCCCACGGACACAAAATGTCTGAAGTAGCCCAATTTGTTGGTGTGTCAACGCGTACTGTCCAGCGAGTTTACAAAGAGTGGTGTAGTTCGCAATCAACTGACAATCGACGGCGTAACTGTGGCCGGAAAACAATTCTCGACAATAGTGACCGCCGCCATGTTTCTCGTCTAGTAACTGCAAATCGTTTTCAAACCAGAGAACAATTGCTCCAAGAAACCAATGAGGTTCTCCAGCGACCAATTTCCGAACGGACATTGCGACGAGAACTGCATGCGATGGACATCTGGAGCAGGGTACCACGGAAGAGGCCGCTGTTAACAGCGTCACAAATTGGCACGTTATAAATGGGCTCAGGGGCACAAAAACTGGACTGCGGCAGATTGGAAACGTGTAATTTGGTCCGATGAGTCCCGTTTTTGTTTGTTCTCCAATGATGGGAGGCGACGAGTACATCGCAGGTCCAATGAAGCCTTTAATCCTGAATGCGTCGAAGGTGGTGTTCAGGCTGGAGGTGGTTCCGTGATGTTCTGGGGATGTTTTTCGTACCACGAAATGGGCCCCCTCGTTCCAGTGACGATGAATTTGAACCATCAGGCGTACCTCCGCATACTAAACTCGCCGGATTCGTGCGGTTATCAAGGCCAGAGGCGCCGTCACACGTTATTAGGTACATTCTGAGAGGGGTGACTAATTTTTTGTCCGGTGTGCTTATATTATATATATATATATATATATATATATACTGGTCAAAAAAAGAAACTCAATTTTTGAGATTTATTAATAAACATGAGGACTCAGTATATAGTAAATGATTCTTTAACATAACAAACAGTCAATAACGCGTATGGCCACCCCTAGCCACAATGCAGGCTTGGAGTCTGGCCCTCATCAACCTCAACAGTCTCTGCAGGAAAGCAACAGGGATGGCCCTCCACTCTTCAATAATTGCATTGGTCAGTTCCCTGATGTTCTGCGGCTGATGCTGACGTCTGCGAACTCGCCGTTCAAGTTCATCCCATGCGTGCTCTATCGGTGACATGTCTGGGCTGAAGGCTGGCCATGGTAAGGTCTGCACCTGTTGTCCCTGCAGGTACGCCTGCACTATCCTGGCTGCATGAGGTCTGCATGTGGCGATCCTGGCGTTGGGTCGTCACACGAGGTCGCCCACGTCTTGGCAGGTCCTGAACACTTCCTGTGGCATTGTACCGTCTAACAAGCCTAGAGATTGTGCTGGGATGCACATGCATTCGTTGTGCAACTTGGACAGCAGACATGCCTGCATCCAACATGCCCAAGGCACGACCTCTGTTGACCTCTGAGAGTCGTGGCATGCCTCAATCGCGGGAAAAAGTTTGGTTTTCTCAACGGGCAGTGTGTATTCTGTGAAGTCAAAGAAAAAATGCATGCCTTCATAAAGAATACATTCAATTTAATCTCTGTTTACTGTTTGTAACAAAATGGCGTCTCAGCCGGGATTAGTCAGGTTTAAAAACATGCACTAAGTGGCTTCAAAAGATTTGAACAAACATTTAACCATAATCTTGAAACTGTGATAATACCACTAACAACTTAAATTTTACACCATATGCAAGCTAATTGCGTTTCTTTTTTTGACCAGTATATATATATATATTATATATATATATATATATATTATATATATATATATAATTCTTTTTGGTGATAGTAACGAAAGCCTATCGTTACCAATTATTGGTTCCTTATGCTTTTTAGAAAGTTCGTTTTGTAGGCGAACTTTTTTCCGAGACTGTACGGGTTTCTTTAATTAGGTTTCATCCCAATGTATGTAAAAAAGTTTACGATGAAAATACGTGATGTTTCTTTTTAAACTCTAAATCGATTTTAATGGTGGATAATTTTTTTTCTTTATCGCATTTTGTTCGTTATCAGAATCGATAGAATGCGCCACCAAGCAGACGAAGGCGGGTTCGAGGTCGTCCTCCACTTCGAGTTTGGCGAGTAACGGGAGCGAAAATAACAGCAATGTAAAGTCGCAACTTAGAAGAGCAGAGACGGAGGCGAGTGTACTTCTTTTCTTTAACCTTTAACCGACCGTTGCCACGAGGCAACGTGAGTGAGTTTGACAATCCATTTTGAACCTTACGATCTGAATATTAGAGGTTATTTTGGCTTGAACGGGAAATTCAGGCGTGTAAGGGTTAATATCCTTTGAATGGAAATACTGATGGTGATTGAACTTGTTTTGAAGTTTCATATTAATCTTTATTTATCCCCGAAATTACGCGCGTCTAAATGTAAAATATTTATAAGTTTCGAAGATTAGATTTTCAGTTTTGATCACGACCTTGCCTTCGTCATTGGCAAAACTGAGACTGGGAGAGAGATCGAAGTACGGTGGAGTGTTCTGTATGTCACTCGAAAAGAAATTTGAAGATGTAAAATAAGGCATAACCGATTACTATGTGACAAATAAATTCGGCAATTTTAATTTAAACGTGCGTTTTTTATGGGACACCCAGTACAGTAGGATTGAAGTAACGTGTATATACAGTTTGAGGGAGTTTTGCAAAGGAAAAAAAAGCAATTTTTTAGCCTAGAAATTTTAATACCGTTTGTTGTACATTCAAGTTATTCAAACCCGATTGGCAAGTCCATATGGAATAAATATAGCATTTGTGAGCTGAGGAATTCTATATTTAATCAACTAGTAAATTAAAACGGAGTATCACTCGCTGCAAAATGGATTCAAATCTGCTTGAATTTAAGTTTGTGTGTAAAATTTGTAGAAGGTAAAACCATATGTCCCATATCCCTAGGAAGGGGCCTTAGCCAGAGTCAATTAAAAAAAAAAAAACTAGACCCACTTATGTAAATAATTTAATAAAATTGCCTCGGAACTGTTCCTTTTGCAGGGAATGATTCGGAATTTGCCTCCCTCGCTCTCTTCCATCTCACCACTAAAGGAGTCCATCAGCAACACCTCTTCCCCTTCGCCCTTGCGAGCCCTCAATTGCAATTCCATCACCGACGCACTCTCGTCAACTTACTCCAATAAATCCAACCAAAATACGACCAATCTTCCAGATACGGTTAAAATGTCGCAGCTCTCTAGTGAGAAGAATTCTTCAACAAAGTTTGGATCCAGTTATTCTAGTACAACTGGTCTGGTTGACTCTGTTACAAAACCAGTTTCTATATTGAACACCAAAATTGAACCTATAAGGAGGAATAGTTACAATCAAGTTAGTTATAAACCGAATTTCTTTATACGACTTTGAGAATATCACTTCGACAAATGTCACTTTCTGAAAATGGTTAATAAGTAGGAACGAAACTTTTATATTTGTAGGATTGACGACAGCGCGATTTATTATTAATAGCTTCATCCAATTTTCGTTTTAGATCCCTTTATTGGATAAGAAAGACCCCTTGGCCACTTTATCTCAGGGGGGCGGATCCAAACGCAACGCTCTCCTCAAGTGGTGCCAGAATAAGACCATGGGCTACAAAGGTGTCGACATCACCAATTTCAGTTCCAGCTGGAACGACGGATTAGCTTTTTGTGCTCTTCTCGACACTTACATGCCAGAAAAAATAAATTACTCGTCCCTCAATTTGAGCGACAAGAAGAAAAATTTCGAAATTGCTTTCAGAGCCGCCGAATCAGTGGGAATTTCGACTAGTTTGGTGAGATTTTAGTTTTAAGTTTTCTTTGATTTCTGGATTAAAGTTGGAGGTGCCATTCTTATTATAAAAGTTTTTGATAATAGTGAAAACGCGCACTGTTCGTGAGGGATTCATTTTTGGCAAGAAGGACCTTTCACGTACTTGTTCTTGGGAGTACTTTATTATTGGCTATGTCAATCTTTCTATTAAGTACGTACTAACTTAGTATACAGCCATTCGGGAGGAGGGCTGCATCGTAATGCCGCTTCACGTCAGTCAGCGACATTGGGTCTGGGTGGGAGACCATTCTTCGCATTCAAATTGCGTAGCGATCGTTAGGTGGTTCGGATCTCGCGTAAAGCCGTAGGTTCCCCTCCGTCATATGGCCTTAAATGTTGCGAAGGAAGTTAAACAACCCCACAACTTCATTAACCTTTCGGGATTTTTGGGGACGGACGTAGCTGTTCCCTCTTAATTTACTAAGCAAAGTTAAGACCCTGGACGGGTCTGCGGGTATATAACTAAGGCCTAAGTATAATAATTCGGGTTTAGGTCTGTTTGTATAGATTTATCTACCGTTGATGGGAAAAAAGTGTAATGATGGGGGTTGTTTAACCTCCTTCGCAACATCTAAGGTCGTATGACGGAAGGGACCTACGGCTTTACGTGTGATCCGAACCATAGTCTGGACGCAACGGACGGTCCCCCATCCAACTATTATCTGACCCAATGTCGCTTAACTTCGCTGATCAACTGGAAGTGGTGGTGTTACGACATTGGCCACGATGTAGCCATATTGTTGAGAGATACACAGGGTGTCCGAGAATTATCTGTACAAGTTTTGGCTGTTATTAAAAGTCAACCATGAAGTGTAGAAATTCCAGTGTTGTCCCATTTTACAGAGAATCTCTAAGTTTTTTCTGATACCAAGTTTTTTAGAAATTCCAGTGTGTCCGAAAATTATCTGTACAATTTCATCTTTTAATAAAATTTTTGATAACACACGTAAAATTCTTAAACAAGATTATTTAGAATCTGTATTTTCAAAAGTTTCTTTTATTAAAGTAACGTTGTTACAAATATTCGATATGTGCACCATCAGTGATTCGCAAAACATCCAATCGATAATCCAAATGTTGCCATTTACGCTGCAGCATATCCACATCAATTCGCTCAATCGCAGCTGTGATTCTTGCTTTTAAATCATCAATGTCTGTCACCCGCGTACAAAAAAGAAAAAAACTTCAAAACTTAATAAGTTTCTCTGTAAAATGGGACAACACTGGAATTTCTACACTTCATGGTTGACTTTTAATAACAGCCAAAAATTGTACAGATAATTCTCGGACACCCGGTATTTAAATGGTAATTACTGTATAAAGATTCAGACTATAAATGTGAAGTTTGAAGGTTTCTTACGTTCGCAATATTGATTTCAGGATATCAACGACATGATTACATTGGAGAGACCATCTTGGCAAAGTGTCTTCAATTATGTAACTTCAGTCTTTTCTCACTTCGAAACTTGAATAGTATTGTTTGTACGTCCTCTTCTAGTCTGTGCGGGAACTGTTCTTACTGAAAAAAAAAAATAAAATTAAAAAAAAAAGACAATTACTGGCTGTGTAAATAAGGTTATTTCTTCGTACGCGACTGCAATCTATCTAAATGAAGTTCCTTATCCAATGTAAATAATCATATTTTACGCTACTCTCTAGTCAGCTTAACTCTATTTTTATATACATTATTTTTTTGTTAACAGTAAGGCGGAATTTATTCCAAACACTTTTAACAAGCTCACTTTAATATTATGGTTTAGAATTTGCTAATGCGAAGTTAAAATCCTCATTTAACTTTGAAGTTTGGTAAATGTTTTATTGGGGAGTTACGAGGGTGAGTGATTGTACATAATTTATGTATGTATATGTATATATATATTGCACATTTATATTGTCATCGATGTTAAGCATAATGAATCCTTACTGGAGTTCTCTCGTTTTGTAATTAACCCGAAGATGAACGAGGTATTAAACGGAAAATAAATTATAGACAATTTGTATATTGTTCTAAATGTGGATAGATAAATGTATAATGATCTCAAATTGTCAGTATTACGAGTAGATATTCTTCAATTAATCTCATCTGTAAGAACTAATATTTTTTTTTTTGGTTTGTTTTTGCGCGTATATTTTATCTAGTTTCGGGAGAAAGTTCCAGGCATAAAAAAAAAAATTAGACATTTTTCAAACTGTAACAAAAACAAATATCCAAAGGAAAACTATTACCAATAAATAATATTTCGTGCTTTTTAGAAATGGTTTCTAGGTGAACTTTTTTTTCCAGAGCTGTACATATTAATCTTTAGAATGACATTACAGAGAAGAATGATGATTTTGACAAATGTACCATAAATTTTTTTTTATATATATATATAATAAATGTTGAAATTTAAAACTTTCATTTTATCAATACTTTACTTTGTGTTTTCGGTGAAGATGTGCGATATTAGATCTGAAGACCGTCCTCCACGTCCAGATTATGTAGCGATGGTTCGGATCTCGCGTAAAGCTGAGGTCCTCCCCGTCATACGACCTTAGATGTTGCGGAGGTTAACTTTAACCCCATTTTTATGTTTTCGGTGGACAACAGTTCATAGTTGTTCGTTCTTAAAAGTACGAGTAAATAAGATTTTATAAGATCCTGTTCACTTGTGAGACTTTTGCCTTGCAAGTTTCCTAAAACTCGGATTTCTATACTCTGACAAAACCAAAGCTTTTAACTTAAACATTTACTGAATTTATTTCGGTTCACATTTGACCTTTACAAACCGGTTTTGTTCAGATTCCACGTCGAAATTTTTCAGCATTTTATAATACCCCGGCCAAATGCACGCGTGTATTCAATTCGTACCTTCCAGTAATTTTATGGTCCACGTCGCCTCACCGCTTCCTGTTAGATCAGCGAGGTCAAGTGACGTTGGGTCTACAGAAGCTCAGGCTAACAAAGACACTAAGGCTAGCCCGAGAGAAATGAAAGAGGAGGGAGTTAAAAGGAGAATAAGGAGTTAAGCAAGTAGCAACACCTATCATTCGTCGGTTAACATTCATTGAGAAAAAAAGACACCATCATCATCCGCCGGCTATTGCCGAGAAGTCAGAAAAATAGGAGAGGGGTGAAAGATGAAAAGTAAAATAAGAACGATTACAAACCATGCAAACACAGTCTTAACTCACTGTCATACCATGCAAGTAAGGAGAGGATAAGAAAAAAAAAAAGTGGGTTAGTTTACGCTACGAGTTACATCTACGTTCTTGTTAGTCTAATTTTTTTTGCTGGCATTAATCGCCAACAGACTCATCCTCGACCACCACCCCCAGAGCTCCTGTTGCTAATTTTTTTTTTTTTCTAAACAACGTTAATATTTTTAAAATGCTTCTTATCTAAACGGTTCTTAAACATAACGCTGGTAGAGTTAACGACTGACGCGGGAAGATTATTCCATATATCAATTACTTTAAACGTAAAGAAGTTTTTAGCGATATTAGTAATGAAACGTCTGCCACGCAACTTAAATCCGTTATTACGAGTATTGCTATTATCGAAAGTGAACAGTTTGTCAAAATTTGTTATCGATTTTATTAACGATTTTGAAAACTTCAATACGCTCCCCCCTTAATCTCCTTGTTGCGCAATGACGGAATTAGTTTCGTGGCACGATGCTGAACCCTTTCTAACCTATCAATATCCTCACGCAAATACGGGCACCAAAACTGAACGGCACATTCTAAATGAGGCCTGACTAGGGACTTGTAAAGGGGCAATATAACATTCAATCAACTTTTGCGCAAGATTTCAGGCACTGGTTCCTAACTTTTAAGTCCTTAGATACGCGTACGCCTAAATCTACTTCCTCGTCAACGCTCGCTAACTCTCTCTCATCCATCGTGTACGTATATTATTGTTACGAGAACCTATATGCAAAACTTTACATTTGTCTACATTAAATTGCATCTGCCACTTATCCGTCCACTCCATAATCCTATTCACATCGTCTTGGAGCCTATTTCTATCATCCTCGTTAACAACCTTACCGCCTATTTTAGTATCGTCCGCGAATTTTGACACGTTACTAGTCAATCCTACATCTATGTCGTTAATGTAAATTACGAATAGCAATGGGCCTAACAATGAACCCTGTGGGACACCGCTACCTACATCCAACCACCTCGATTCGCTACCATTAACAACGACCCTCTGTCTCCTACCACGAAGTCATTCCTCTAACCAGTTAGTTACCTGACCGCGTATACCGTGCGCTTTAACCTTCGCAATTAATCTTCTATGCGGAACTGTATCGAACGCCTTTTTAAAACCTAAATAAATAACGTCAGCCGCTCTATGTCTATCGTATTCGCGCACTATTTCGTTATAAAATTCTAACAAATTAGTTGAACAAGATCTATGGCGTCAAAACCCATGCTGACTACTATTAATCAAATCTCTACTTTCTAAGTGATCGATGATACGATCCCTAACTTACGGATTCCAAAAGTTTACCGACAATTGACGTTATGGAAAAACTATACGCGCTCACAACATGGTATCATATGTGGTACATTTATTTCATAATTAAATATAAATTATTAATTAATTGAATTAAATATCTATACAAAAATGCCTCGGGATTGGCGACATAGCCTATTGGGAATGATAGCCTATTGGGAATGAAATAATTGAATTGCCATACGTACAAAGAACCTGTATGTATGAATCAGCCTCACATAGCAACAAGAAAACCCAATTTATTGTTTAGTCTACCACAGGAGTAGACCAAACAAAAATTTTGCTAGTTCGGCAAATAATACACCAGAACCAAGGAACGGCTCTCAGGGCTGTTTATGTTACAGCGAACGCTTTAAACAGGGAAGACGTATAAAGTTTTCCCTCCAGTTCTGAGTGAATTCCTTATAATATAAAACCTAGTGACTATAAAAGGATAGGCCTATTCCTTCAGGGGTTTATATAGTGACTGCCTATATTAATTACCTTAAGTAAATTCGCCGCGTAACTCCATCGTGGCGGCCCTACACCGAAAATGATCGTAACGCCCTACATCGAAGCAAACCAAGGACCCAGCAAAAATAAGGTGAGGCAATTTCAGTTTTCATTAACATAAGGTGTCCCAAATCCCGGCGCTAAAATTATCGTAATCACTTAAATATAAAAAGGTCCCTTTAACAACCTACATATTTATAACTCTCTAACGAAAAAGCATAGGGCTTTTGTCGGTAACCCTCCACTGAAGTCTGTTGGAAATTTCCAACGGATGAGGGCACAGGCAATCAACTCATAGCCCTATATAGTTTTTACAAATGGTGGCCCTGTGTATGGGGAACTAACCCCTCTAAAATTTACACTGACACGCGGTGGCTAGGCTTACCACATTGGCCTAACCCCAATTTCAACCGTAACCCCACTATAGTTTTTTCATATGGTGGCCTATTCAACTGGGAACCGATCCCTTTACCTTTACACTAACCGAAAACAAAGGCTTGTTCATTTAACAGGCATAACTTATTTTAGGTCCTAAAAAAATAGGCCCGCAACATTAAGCCTATTTAATAGGTCCTACTCTTCAAACTCAAAACTAAGCCTTGTTAATTTAACAGGCTTAACTCATTTGAGGTCCTATAAAATAATAGGCCCAAATATAAGCCTACTTGGTAGGCCCAACAAACAGGCCTATTTAGTAGGCCCACCTAACTTTACCTTACATAATAGGCCTACCTCTTAAAGTAGGCCTTACTCTTTACACTCAAGGCCTATCCTAACTAAAAACACTAAATTTATAATTGAACCTGTGGTGTAGGTTATAAAATTTATTTCAGCAATTTAACTTACTCATAAGACTCATTAACATCACAAAATTCGACTCAGACCTGTAACATCACAAAATTCGACTCGAACTGTAACATCACAAAGACCTAAAGCAATTGCACAAATTCAAACCTACACCCACCTAACACCTATTCGTGACCCTATTCCAACCTATTCCAAATCCTATTTGACATATAGGCATACCAAGTCCTATTTGACATATAGGCCCAACCTATTACCTATTCGAAGTCCTATTTGACATATAGGCCCAACCTATTACCTATTCGAAGTCCTATTTGACATATAGGCACACCAAGTCCTATTTAACCTATTCCAAGTCCTATTTGACATATAGACCCAACCTATTCCAAGTCCTATTTGACATATAGGCCCAACCTATTACCTATTCGAAGTCCTATTTGACATATAGGCACACCAAGTCCTATTTAACCTATTCCAAGTCCTATTTGACATAGGCCCAACCTATTCCAAGTCCTATTTGACATATAGGCCCAACCTATTCCAAGTCCTATTTGACATAGGCCCAACCTATTCCAAGTCCTATTTGACATATAGGCCCAACCTATTCCAAGTCCTATTTGACATATAGGCCCAACCTATTCCAAGTCCTATTTGACATATAGGCCCAACCTATTCCAAGTCCTATGACATATAGGCCCAACCTATTCCAAGTCCTATTTGACATATAGGCCCAACCTATTACCTATTCGAAGTCCTATTTGACATATAGGCACACCAAGTCCTATTTAACCTATTCCAAGTCCTATTTGACATATAGGCCCAACCTATTCCAAGTCCTATTTGACATATAGGCCCAACCTATTCCAATTCCTATTTGACCAATATAGGCCCAACCTATTCCAATTCGACATATAGGCATAAAACAGACAAGGCTTGATATAAGGGTCTCAAATGCAACGTTTGAGGATCTTTACTCAGCCAAATTGATTAACCTAACCCAAAACCCAAAAATAAAACCCTATAACAAAATACACATTTACACACACACACGTACGGTACAGTATATAAATATATACATACGACTTCAAACATCCAATTCTTCTTTTAAAAGAAGAAACAACAGATTTCATTAACAGAGACAAACATTCCTTGCAAACAGATTGGATTCCTTCAAAACCCCAAACCTTCCAGACCTACCTGTAGGATACACAACATTTACTCATTCATAACTACGGGTATTAACTTCATTGGAGTGGTGAATCCAAGTTTTGAAGACCAACTGGATTCGGAGGAATGATACACACACACACACGCACACACTACTCTTTCATGTGTCTCAAACACAACAACCTGTCTAAACATAACCAAGGATCGGAGAGTAAAAGCTTTTATTGCTGCGCTCTGACTCTGTGCACATAATTTTGTGCCAAATTATATGGTTAGACAGTGACACATACAAACAAACTACTACTACTCTACTCTAAAGGGTTTTATGGCTACTTTGGCCATAGCCCAAATTACTACATCAAAGGGCTGATGGCCTACCCTTGGCCATAGCCCAACAAATCATCAAAGGGCCTTGGCCTACCTTGGCCATAGCCCAACAAATCATCAAAGGGCCTTGGCCATAGCCCAACAAACTCATCAAAGGGCCTTGGCCTACCTTGGCCATAGCCCAACAAATTCATCAAACGGCTGATGGCCTACCTTGGCCATAGCCCAACGAATTCATCAAACGGCTGATGGCCTACCTTGGCCATAGCCCAACAAATTCATCAAAGGGCCTTGGCCTACCTTGGCCATAGCCCAACAAATTCATCAAAGGGCTGATGGCCTACCCTTGGCCATAGCCCAACAAATCATCAAAGGGCCTTGGCCTACCTTGGCCATAGCCCAACAAATTCATCAAAAGGGATGATGGCCTACCTTGGCCATAGCCCAACATATTCATCAAGGGGCTGATGGTCTCACTTGGCCATAGCCCAACATATTCATCAAGGGTCTTGTGGCCTCCTTTGGCCAGAGACCAAACAACAAGGGTCTTGTGGCCTCCCTTGGCCAGAGACCAAACAACATTGGTCTTGTGGCCTCCCTTGGCCAGAGACCAAACAACATTGGTCTTGTGGCCTCCCTTAACCAGAGACCAAACAACATTGGTCTTGTGGCCTCCTTTGGCCAGAGACCAAACAACAAGGGTCTTGTGGCCTCCCTTGGCCAGAGACCAAACAAAAAGGGTCTTGTGGCCTCCCTTGGCCATAGGCCAAACATTGGTCTTGTGGCCTCCCTTGGCCAGAGACCAAACAACAAGGGTCTTGTGGCCTCCCTTGGCCAGAGACCAAACAAAAAGGGTCTTGTGGCCTCCCTTGGCCATAGGCCAAACAACACAAAAACAGTACAGGATTCAAAGCCCCAAGCCCTCCAGATCTACCTGTGGAGGAGTAAATTTACTCCACTAAAACTACGGGTATTGACTAGTCTGAAGTGGTAGGAGGTTTGAATACAGTACAAACTCTTTCTAATTCTCCTAAATTAAATGAACAAATAACAAAAGACAACAATGGGAACACTGAACCAAACAATTACACGAAAACACTTGGAATGCTTGGTTTTTAAAACAGAATTCCGAACACGATGACACTCTTTGCACAAAGAGTTCTAACTTAAATCCAAATGCCGATACAAAAAGACAAGTGCTTTCAGAATCATCCAAAATTTTCGACCCCATTGGATTATATTTACCAGCAACCATAAGATCCAAAATCCTTTTGCAAGACTTATGGAAAAAGAAAATTGATTGGGATGAACCACTTTCAGTGGAAGACCAACTTCATTGGAAAAAATTAGCCACAGACTTGAACAAAGTTCAAGACATCTACGTACCAAGATGTGCTGGCTACAGATTGAAATCTCAAACACTACACATTTTTACAGATGCCAGCACACAAGCTTACGGGTGTTGTGCCTATTTAACAAGTGAAAACGAAAGTAACTTGGTTTATTCAAAGGCAAAAGTGGCACCCTTAAACCAAAAGAAAACTGTACCACAACTTGAATTATTAGCTGTCTCATTGGGAGTTAAAACAGCAGACTTTCTTTCACAAGTGTATAAAGAAGTTGACATAACAAACATTTACTTAAGGACAGACAGTCAAATTTGTCTAACATGGGTGACCAACATAGATACAACTTCTTGCAAAAATATATTTGTGAAAAACAGACTAACAGAAATCAAAACTGCAAACACAAACCTTGGTATCAAATTTAGGTACATAAAAACAAAAGAGAATCCTGCAGACTTTTTGACAAGAGGGCTCTCTTACAAGCTGTTGAAAACAAATAAAATCTGGTATGAAGGGCCCGAATGGCTAACATGTGAGGATCTTTGGCCAGCCAAAGTAGTTAACCTCACACTCAACTCTACAACAACTGAAAAGATCACTGAGGACAAACCTATATTTGACTCTCACCTTTATTCAGACCTCAACAAACTCTTGAGAATTACAGTCTATTGCTGCAAGTTTGTCAATAGCTACCTTCTCAAACACTGTCCTCAGAAGGCCTTTTCTAACTTAACAGAAACTGCAACAAAATACTGGCTCCAACAGATACAAGCTTCAGAATTTGACAAGGAGTTGAAGTATCTTAGGTCCAGTAACACATTAAACAAAGGAATTCCTTCACTTGTCATAGATCTAAATCTGTACCTGGATACAGAGGGTCTGATAAGGTGTAAAGGAAGGCTTAACAAGTCAACTTTGACTTACAACTCTAAGCACCCAATTCTTCTTCCAAGGAGAAATCACTTCACAAAACTCATCATCAGGGATACCCACAACAAAATACACCACATGGGAGTCCCACAAACCCTGACAGAGCTGAGAAAAACTTACTGGCTACCAAAGGGTAGAACTGAAACAAAGAAAATTTTAAACACATGCATTCCTTGTAAACGTATCCATTCACGACCCTTTAAGACCCCAAGCCCTCCAGACCTACCTGTGGAACGAGTAACATTTACTCGGCCATTTGAAACCACGGGTATTGACTACACTGGAGCGGTAAATGTGAGTTTTGGAGACAAAATGGATTCAAAGGAATACAAAGTGTACATTGTACTCTTCACCTGTGCTGCCACACGTGCCATATGTCTAGACATAGTAGAAGATCTGACAGCAGAAGCTTTTATTGCTGCTTTCAGACGATTTTGTGCACACAATTCTGTACCCAAAACTATATGGTCAGACAATGCCACATACTTCAAATCTGGTGAAAGAATTATTCATCAGATTTGTGACAGTGAAACAGTACAAACTCATTTAACCAAACACAACATAACCTGGAAGTACATTCCTGTTAATACACCATGGTATGGTTCAATTTGGGAAAGAAACATACAAACTGTAAAGAACTGCCTTAAAAAGACTATTGGGACAAAACATCTACAACTTTTTGAACTCATGACTATTCTGTCAGAAATTGAAAATGTTGTCAACAACAGACCATTAACTTATGTGGGAGATGGTATTAATGAGCCAGAACCTCTCACACCAAACCACCTAATTAAGGGAGAAACAGTAAACATGTTACCAGAATCTGAACATAACAGTACAGAGGATCCAGATTGGGAAATAGGACACAAAGAACTCAACACAAAATACCAACATTTGACACAAATCAAGACTCAATTTATAACAAAATGGAGAGAAGAATACTTAACAAGTCTTAGAGAAAGACATAAACAATTAACAAAACAAAGTTGGAATGATTCAGTCAAAATTGGGGACATTGTGTTGATACATGACAAGACACCAAGACAACATTGGTCAATGGGAAAAGTCTTGGAACTCAAAACTGGTGAAGACGAAGTTACCAGGGTTGTAAAACTGAAAACAGCAACTGGTGAGACCACCAGAGATATCACATTACTATATCCTTTGGAGTGTGGGGCTAAATTAGAACCATTACCCCAAAGGATGGATCAGGATACTATTGGGGAGGAATCTCTCAATGTGCCTGATGTAACTCAGACTAAACCAGACAGGCCTCAAAGAAAGACTGCTTTGAAAGCCAGAAAACTTTTACAAGAAAAAATTAAGACTGGTGACTTATAAACCTTACACAAACTGAGCAAAGTTAAAATGCTTAATAACTTTACTTTAATCCCATAAATTTCCTATACCTAAAGGGAGTCAAACTGATTGACATAACTTTAACTAAACTTGAGAAGTTGGCCTCTTGAACTTTCCTATTTGAATAGGTCTTGAGTAACCTCTCTCTTCCTAAATTTCTACTTCATTCTTTTGATTCATTTTTTTACATGTTTTACACAGTTTGTCAAAAAATTTGATCTATAACATACAAATTTTTCTCCGGCCCCCCCCAGTATATGGAAAAACTATACGCGCTCACAACATGGTATCATATGTGGTACATTTATTTCATAATTAAATATAAATTATTAATTAATTGAATTAAATATCTATACAAAAATGCCTCGGGATTGGCGACATAGCCTATTGGGAATGAAATAATTGAATTGCCATACGTACAAAGAACCTGTATGTATGAATCAGCCTCACATAGCAACAAGAAAACCCAATTTATTGTTTAGTCTACCACAGGAGTAGACCAAACAAAAATTTGCTAGTTCGGCAAATAATACACCAGAACCAAGGAACGGCTCTCAGGGCTGTTTATGTTACAGCGAACGCTTTAAACAGGGAAGGATATAAGTTTTCCCTCCAGTCCTGAGTGAATTCCTTATAATATAAAACCTAGTGACTATAAAAGGATAGGCCTATTCCTTCAGGGGTTTATATAGTGACTGCCTATATTAATTACCTTAAGTAAATTCGCCGCGTAACTCCATCGTGGCGGCCCTACACCGAAAATGATCGTAACGCCCTACATCGAAGCAAACCAAGGACCCAGCAAAAATAAGGTGAGGCAATTTCAGTTTTCATTAACATAAGGTGTCCCAAATCCCGGCTAAATTACCGTAATCACTTAAATATAAAAGGTCCTTTAACAACCTACATATTTATAACTCTCTAACGAAAAAGCATAGGGCTTTTGTCGGTAACCCTCCACTGAAGTCTGTTGGAAATTTCCAACGGATGAGGGCACAGGCAATCAACCCATAGCCCTATATAGTTTTTTACAAATGGTGGCCCTGTGTATGGGGAACTAACCCCTCTACAATTTACACTGACACGCAGTGGCTAGGCTTACCACATTGGC
Source organism: Bathynomus jamesi (assembly GCA_023014485.1). Taxonomy (NCBI): domain Eukaryota; kingdom Metazoa; phylum Arthropoda; class Malacostraca; order Isopoda; family Cirolanidae; genus Bathynomus; species Bathynomus jamesi. Next base: position 145,188 of record JAJOZX010008499.1, read on the forward strand.
CTAACCCCAATTTCAACCGTAACCCCACTATAGTTTTTTCATATGGTGGCCTAAACTGGGAACCGATCCCTTTACCTTTACACTAACCGAAAACAAAGGCTTGTTCATTTAACAGCATAACTTATTTAGGTCCTAAAAAAAATAGGCCCGCAACATTAAGCCTATTTAATAGGTCCTACTCTTCAAACTCAAAACTAAGCCTTGTTAATTTAACAGGCTTAACTCATTTGAGGTCCTATAAAATAATAGGCCCAAACATAAGCCTACTTGGTAGGCCCAACAAATAGGCCTATTTAGTAGGCCCACCTAACTTTACCTTACATAATAGGCCTACCTCTTAAAGTAGGCCTTACTCTTTACACTCAAGGCCTATCCTAATAAAAACACTAAATTTATAATTGAACCTGTGGTGTAGGTTATAAAATTTATTTCAGCAATTTAACTTACTCATAAGACTCATTAACATCACAAAATTCGACTCAGACCTGTAACATCACAAAATTCGACTCAGACTGTAACATCACAAAGACCTAAAGCAATTGCACAAATTCAAACCTACACCCACCTAACACCTATTCGTGACCCTATTCCAACCTATTCCAAATCCTATTTGACATATAGGCATACCAAGTCCTATTTGACATATAGGCCCAACCTATTACCTATTCGAAGTCCTATTTGACATATAGGCCCAACCTATTACCTATTCGAAGTCCTATTTGACATATAGGCACACCAAGTCCTATTTAACCTATTCCAAGTCCTATTTGACATATAGACCCAACCTATTCCAAGTCCTATTTGACATATAGGCCCAACCTATTACCTATTCGAAGTCCTATTTGACATAGGCACACCAAGTCCTATTTAACCTATTCCAAGTCCTATTTGACATAGGCCCAACCTATTCCAAGTCCTATTTGACATATAGGCCCAACCTATTCCAAGTCCTATTTGACATATAGGCCCAACCTATTCCAAGTCCTATTTGACATATAGGCCCAACCTATTCCAAGTCCTATTTGACATATAGGCCCAACCTATTCCAAGTCCTATTTGACATATAGGCCCAACCTATTCCAAGTCCTATTTGACATATAGGCCCAACCTATTCCAAGTCCTATTTGACATATAGGCCCAACCTATTCCAAGTCCTATTTGACATATAGGCCCAACCTATTCAAGTCCTATTTGACATAGGCCAAGTCCAACCTATTCCAAGTCCTATTTGACATATAGGCCCAACCTATTCCAAGTCCTATTTGACATATAGGCCCAACCTATTCCAATTCCTATTTGACCAATATAGGCCCAACCTATTCCAATTTGACATATAGGCATAAAACAGACAAGGCTTGATATAAGGGTCTCAAATGCAACGTTTGAGGATCTTTACTCAGCCAAATTGATTAACCTAACCCAAAACCAAAAATAAAACCCTATAACAAAATACACATTTACACACACACACGTACGGTACAGTATATAAATATATACATACGACTTCAAACATCCAATTCTTCTTTTAAAAGAAGAAACACAACAGATTTCATTAACAGACACAACATTCCTTGCAAACAGATTGGATTCCTTCAAAACCCCAAACCTTCCAGACCTACCTGTAGGATACACAACATTTACTCATTCATAACTACGGGTATTAACTTCATTGGAGTGGTGAATCCAAGTTTTGAAGACCAACTGGATTCGGAGGAATGACACACACACACACACACACACACTACTCTTTCATGTGTCTCAAACACAACAACCTGTCTAAACATAACCAAGGATCGGAGAGTAAAAGCTTTTATTGCTGCGCTCTGACTCTGTGCACATAATTTTGTGCCAAATTTATATGGTTAGACAGTGACACATACAAACAAAACTACTACTCTACTCTAAAGGGTTTTATGGCTACTTTGGCCATAGCCCAAATTAACATCAAAGGGCTGATGGCCTACCCTTGGCCATAGCCCAACAAATCATCAAAGGGCCTTGGCCTACCTTGGCCATAGCCCAACAAATTCATCAAAGGGCCTTGGCCATAGCCCAACAAATCATCAAAGGGCCTTGCCTACCTTGGCCATAGCCCAACAAATCATCAAAGGGCTGATGGCCTACCTTGGCCATAGCCCAACAAATTCATCAAAGGGCTGATGGCCTACCCTTGGCCATAGCCCAACAAATCATCAAAGGGCCTTGGCCTACCTTGGCCATAGCCCAACAAATTCATCAAAGGGCTGATGGCCTACCTTGGCCATAGCCCAACAAATCATCAAAGGGCTTGGCCTACCTTGGCCATAGCCCAACAAATTCATCAAAGGGCTGATGGCCTACCTTGGCCATAGCCCAACAATATCATCAAGGGCTGATGGCCTCCTTGGCCATAGCCCAAACAACAAGGGCTGATGGCCTCCCTTGGCCATAGCCCAACAACATGGTCTTGTGGCCTCCCTTGGCCAGAGACCAAACAACAGGGTCTTGTGGCCTCCCTTGGCCAGAGACCAAACAACATTGGTCTTGTGGCCTCCCTTGGCCAGAGACCAAACAACAGGGTCTTGTGGCCTCCCTTGGCCAGAGACCAAACAACATTGGTCTTGTGGCCTCCCTTGGCCAGAGACCAAAACATTGGTCTTGTGGCCTCCCTTGGCCAGAGACCAAACAACATTGGTCTTGTGGCCTCCCTTGGCCAGAGACCAAACAACAAGGGTCTTGTGGCCTCCTTTGGCCAGAGACCAAACAAAAAGGGTCTTGTGGCCTCCCTTGGCCATAGGCCAAACAACACAAAAACAGTACAGGATTCAAAGCCCCAAGCCCTCCAGATCTACCTGTGGAGGAGTAAATTTACTCCACTAAAACTACGGGTATTGACTAGTCTGAAGTGGTAGGAGGTTTGAATACAGTACAAACTCTTTCTAATTCTCCTAAATTAAATGAACAAATAACAAAAGACAACAATGGGAACATTGAACCAAACAATTACACGAAAACACTTGGAATGCTTTGGTTTTTAAAACAGAATTCCGAACACGATGACACTCTTTGCACAAAGAGTTATAACTTAAATCCAAATGCCGATACAAAAAGACAAGTGCTTTCAGAATCATCCAAAATTTTCGACCCCATTGGATTATATTTACCAGCAACCATAAGATCCAAAATCCTTTTGCAAGACTTATGGAAAAAGAAAATTGATTGGGATGAACCACTTTCAGTGGAAGACCAACTTCATTGGAAAAAATTAGCCACAGACTTGAACAAAGTTCAAGACATCTACGTACCAAGATGTGCTGGCTACAGATTGAAATCTCAAACACTACACATTTTTACAGATGCCAGCACACAAGCCTACGGGTGTTGTGCCTATTTAACAAGTGAAAATGAAAGTAACTTGGTTTATTCAAAGGCAAAAGTGGCACCCTTAAACCAAAAGAAAACTGTACCACAACTTGAATTATTAGCTGTCTCATTGGGAGTTAAAACAGCAACTTTCTTTCACAAGTGTATAAAGAAGTTGACATAACAAACATTTACTTAAGGACAGACAGTCAAATTTGTCTAACATGGGTGACCAACACAGATACAACTTCTTGCAAAAATATATTTGTGAAAAACAGACTAACAGAAATCAAAACTGCAAACACAAACCTTGGTATCAAATTTAGGTACATAAAAACAAAAGAGAATCCTGCAGACTTTTTGACAAGAGGGCTCTCTTACAAGCTGTTGAAAACAAATAAAATCTGGTATGAAGGGCCCGAATGGCTAACATGTGAGGATCTTTGGCCAGCCAAAGTAGTTAACCTCACACTCAACTCTACAACAACTGAAAAGATCACTGAGGACAACCTATATTTGACTATCACCTTTATTCAGACCTCAACAAACTCTTGAGAATTACAGTCTATTGCTGCAAGTTTGTCAATAGCTACCTTCTCAAACACTGTCCTCAGAAAGCCTTTTCTAACTTAACAGAAACTGCAACAAAATACTGGCTCAAACAGATACAAGCTTCAGAATTTGACAAGGAGTTGAAGTATCTTAGGTCCAGTAGCACATTAAACAAAGGTATTCCTTCACTTGTCATGGATCTAAATCTGTACCTGGATACAGAGGGTCTGATAAGGTGTAAAGGAAGGCTTAACAAGTCAACTTTGACTTACAACTCTAAGCACCCAATTCTTCTTCCAAGGAGAAATCACTTCACAAAACTCATCATCAGGGATACCCACAACAAAATACACCACATGGGAGTCCCACAAACCCTGACAGAGCTGAGAAAAACTTACTGGCTACCAAAGGGTAGAACTGAAACAAAGAAAATTTTAAACACATGCATTCCTTGTAAACGTATCCATTCACGACCCTTTAAGACCCCAAGCCCTCCAGACCTACCTGTGGAACGAGTAACATTTACTCGGCCATTTGAAACCACGGGTATTGACTACACTGGAGCGGTAAATGTGAGTTTTGGAGACAAAATGGATTCAAAGGAATACAAAGTGTACATTGTACTCTTCACCTGTGCTGCCACACGTGCCATATGTCTAGACATAGTAGAAGATCTGACAGCAGAAGCTTTTATTGCTGCTTTCAGACGATTTTGTGCACACAATTCTGTACCCAAAACTATATGGTCAGACAATGCCACATACTTCAAATCTGGTGAAAGAATTATTCATCAGATTTGTGACAGTGAAACAGTACAAACTCATTTAACCAAACACAACATAACCTGGAAGTACATTCCTGTTAATACACCATGGTATGGTTCAATTTGGGAAAGAAACATACAAACTGTAAAGAACTGCCTTAAAAAGACTATTGGGACAAAACATCTACAACTTTTTGAACTCATGACTATTCTGTCAGAAATTGAAAATGTTGTCAACAACAGACCATTAACTTATGTGGGAGATGGTATTAATGAGCCAGAACCTCTCACACCAAACCACCTAATTAAGGGAGAAACAGTAAACATGTTACCAGAATCTGAACATAACAGTACAGAGGATCCAGATTGGGAAATAGGACACAAAGGACTCAACACAAAATACCAACATTTGACACAAATCAAGACTCAATTTATAACAAAATGGAGAGAAGAATACTTAACAAGTCTTAGAGAAAGACATAAACAATTAACAAAACAAAGTTGGAATGATTCAGTCAAAAATTGGGGACATTGTGTTGATACATGACAAGACACCAAGACAACATTGGTCAATGGGAAAAGTCTTGGAACTCAAAACTGGTGAAGACGAAGTTACCAGGGTTGTAAAACTGAAAACAGCAACTGGTGGAGACCACCAGAGATATCACATTACTATATCCTTTGGAGTGTGGGCTAAATTAGAACCATTACCCCAAAGGATGGATCAGGATACTATTGGGGAGGAATCTCTCAATGTGCCTGATGTAACTCAGACTAAACCAGACAGGCCTCAAAGAAGACTGCTTTGAAAGCCAGAAAACTTTTACAAGAAAAAATTAAGACTGGTGACTTATAAACCTTACACAAAACTGAGCAAAGTTAAAATGCTTAATAACTTTACTTTAATCCCATAAATTTCCTATACCTAAAGGGAGTCAAACTGATTGACATAACTTTAACTAAACTTGAGAAGTTGGCCTCTTGAACTTTCCTATTTGAATAGGTCTTGAGTAACCTCTCTCTTCCTAAATTTCTACTTCATTCTTTTGATTCATTTTTTTTACATGTTTTACACAGTTTGTCAAAAAATTTTGATCTATAACATACAAATTTTTCTCCGGCCCCCCCCAGTATATGGAAAAACTATACGCGCTCAACATGGTATCATATGTGGTACATTTATTTCATAATTAATATAAATTATTAATTAATTGAATTAAATATCTATACAAAAATGCCTCGGGATTGGCGACATAGCCTATTGGGAATGAAATAATTGAATTGCCATACGTACAAAGAACCTGTATGTATGAATCAGCCTCACATAGCAACAAGAAAACCCAATTTATTGTTTAGTCTACCACAGGAGTAGACCAAACAAAAATTATGCTAGTTCGGCAAATAATACACCAGAACCAAGGAACGGCTCTCAGGGCTGTTTATGTTACAGCGAACGCTTTAAACAGGGAAGACATATAAAGTTTTCCCTCCAGTTCTGAGTGAATTCCTTATAATATAAAACCTAGTGACTATAAAAGGATAGGCCTATTCCTTCAGGGGTTTATATAGTGACTGCCTATATTAATTACCTTAAGTAAATTCGCCGCGTAACTCCATCGTGGCGGCCCTACACCGAAAATGATCGTAACGCCCTACATCGAAGCAAACCAAGGACCCAGCAAAAATAAGGTGAGGCAATTTCAGTTTTCATTAACATAAGGTGTCCCAAATCCCGGCGCTAAAATTATCGTAATCACTTAAATATAAAAAGGTCCCTTTAACAACCTACATATTTATAACTCTCTAACGAAAAAGCATAGGGCTTTTGTCGGTAACCCTCCACTGAAGTCTGTTGGAAATTTCCAACGGATGAGGGCACAGGCAATCAACTCATAGCCCTATATAGTTTTTACAAATGGTGGCCCTGTGTATGGGGAACTAACCCCTCTAAAATTTACACTGACACGCGGTGGCTAGGCTTACCACATTGGCCTAACCCCAATTTCAACCGTAACCCCACTATAGTTTTTTCATATGGTGGCCTATTCAACTGGGAACCGATCCCTTTACCTTTACACTAACCGAAAACAAAGGCTTGTTCATTTAACAGGCATAACTTATTTTAGGTCCTAAAAAAATAGGCCCGCAACATTAAGCCTATTTAATAGGTCCTACTCTTCAAACTCAAAACTAAGCCTTGTTAATTTAACAGGTTAACTCATTTGAGGTCCTATAAAATAATAGGCCCAAATATAAGCCTACTTGGTAGGCCCAACAAACAGGCCTATTTAGTAGGCCCACCTAACTTTACCTTACATAATAGGCCTACCTCTTAAAGTAGGCCTTACTCTTTACACTCAAGGCCTATCCTAACTAAAAACACTAAATTTATAAATGAACCTGTGGTGTAGGTTATAAAATTTATTTCAGCAATTTAACTTACTCATAAGACTCATTAACATCACAAAATTCGACTCAGACCTGTAACATCCAAAATTCGACTCGAACTGTAACATCACAAAGACCTAAAGCAATTGCACAAATTCAAACCTACACCACCTAACACCTATTCGTGACCCTATTCAACCTATTCCAAATCCTATTTGACATATAGGCATACCAAGTCCTATTTGACATATAGGCCCAACCTATTACCTATTCGAAGTCCTATTTGACATATAGGCCCAACCTATTACCTATTCGAAGTCCTATTTGACATATAGGCACACCAAGTCCTATTTAACCTATTCCAAGTCCTATTTGACATATAGACCCAACCTATTCCAAGTCCTATTTGACATATAGGCCCAACCTATTACCTATTCGAAGTCCTATTTGACATAGGCACAAGTCCTATTTAACCTATTCCAAGTCCTATTTGACATAGGCCCAACCTATTCCAAGTCCTATTTGACATATAGGCCCAACCTATTCCAAGTCCTATTTGACATAGGCCCAACCTATTCCAAGTCCTATTTGACATATAGGCCCAACCTATTCCAAGTCCTATTTGACATATAGGCCCAACCTATTCCAAGTCCTATTTGACATATAGGCCCAACCTATTCCAAGTCCTATGACATATAGGCCCAACCTATTCCAAGTCCTATTTGACATATAGGCCCAACCTATTACCTATTCAAGTCCTATTTGACATATAGGCACACCAAGTCCTATTTAACCTATTCCAAGTCCTATTTGACATATAGGCCCAACCTATTCCAAGTCCTATTTGACATATAGGCCCAACCTATTCCAATTCCTATTTGACCAATATAGGCCCAACCTATTCCAATTCGACATATAGGCATAAAACAGACAAGGCTTGATATAAGGGTCTCAAATGCAACGTTTGAGGATCTTTACTCAGCCAAATTGATTAACCTAACCCAAAACCAAAAATAAAACCCTAAACAAAATACACATTTACACACACACGTACGGTACAGTATATAAATATATACATACGACTTCAAACATCCAATTCTTCTTTTAAAAGAAGAAACAACAGATTTCATTAACAGAGACAAACATTCCTTGCAAACAGATTGGATTCCTTCAAAACCCCAAACCTTCCAGACCTACCTGTAGGATACACAACATTTACTCATTCATAACTACGGGTATTAACTTCATTGGAGTGGTGAATCCAAGTTTTGAAGACCAACTGGATTCGGAGGAATGATACACACACACACACACACGCACACACTACTCTTTCATGTGTCTCAAACACAACAACCTGTCTAAACATAACCAAGGATCGGAGAGTAAAAGCTTTTATTGCTGCGCTCTGACTCTGTGCACATAATTTTGTGCCAAATTTATATGGTTAGACAGTGACACATACAAACAAACTAACTACTCTACTCTACTCTAAAGGGTTTTATGGCTACTTTGGCCATAGCCCAAATTACTACATCAAAGGGCTGATGGCCTACCCTTGGCCATAGCCCAACAAATCATCAAAGGGCCTTGGCCTACCTTGGCCATAGCCCAACAAATCATCAAAGGGGGCCTTGGCCATAGCCCAACAAATCATCAAAGGGCCTTGGCCTACCTTGGCCATAGCCCAACAAATTCATCAAACGGCTGATGGCCTACCTTGGCCATAGCCCAACAAATTCATCAAACGGCTGATGGCCTACCTTGGCCATAGCCCAACAAATTCATCAAAGGGCCTTGGCCTACCTTGGCCATAGCCCAACAAATTCATCAAAGGGCTGATGGCCTACCCTTGGCCATAGCCCAACAAATCATCAAAGGGCCTTGGCCTACCTTGGCCATAGCCCAACAAATTCATCAAAAGGGATGATGGCCTACCTTGGCCATAGCCCAACATATTCATCAAGGGGCTGATGGTCTCACTTGGCCATAGCCCAACATATTCATCAAGGGTCTTGTGGCCTCCTTGGCCAGAGACCAAACAACAAGGGTCTTGTGGCCTCCCTTGGCCAGAGACCAAACAACATTGGTCTTGTGGCCTCCCTTGGCCAGAGACCAAACAACATTGGTCTTGTGGCCTCCCTTGGCCAGAGACCAAACAACATTGGTCTTGTGGCCTCCTTTGGCCAGAGACCAAACAACAAGGGTCTTGTGGCCTCCCTTGGCCAGAGACCAAACAAAAAGGGTCTTGTGGCCTCCCTTGGCCATAGGCCAAACATTGGTCTTGTGGCCTCCCTTGCCAGAGACCAAACAACAAGGGTCTTGTGGCCTCCTTGGCCAGAGACCAAACAAAAAGGGTCTTGTGGCCTCCCTTGGCCATAGGCCAAACAACACAAAAACAGTACAGGATTCAAAGCCCCAAGCCCTCCAGATCTACCTGTGGAGGAGTAAATTTACTCCACTAAAACTACGGGTATTGACTAGTCTGAAGTGGTAGGAGGTTTGAATACAGTACAAACTCTTTCTAATTCTCCTAAATTAAATGAACAAATAACAAAAGACAACAATGGGAACACTGAACCAAACAATTACACGAAAACACTTGGAATGCTTGGTTTTTAAAACAGAATTCGAACACGATGACACTCTTTGCACAAAGAGTTTAACTTAAATCCAAATGCCGATACAAAAAGACAAGTGCTTTCAGAATCATCCAAAATTTTCGACCCCATTGGATTATATTTACCAGCAACCATAAGATCCAAAATCCTTTTGCAAGACTTATGGAAAAAGAAAATTGATTGGGATGAACCACTTTCAGTGGAAGACCAACTTCATTGGAAAAAATTAGCCACAGACTTGAACAAAGTTCAAGACATCTACGTACCAAGATGTGCTGGCTACAGATTGAAATCTCAAACACTACACATTTTTACAGATGCCAGCACACAAGCTACGGGTGTTGTGCCTATTTAACAAGTGAAAATGAAAGTAACTTGGTTTATTCAAAGGCAAAAGTGGCACCCTTAAACCAAAAGAAAACTGTACCACAACTTGAATTATTAGCTGTCTCATTGGGAGTTAAAACAGCAGACTTTCTTTCACAAGTGTATAAAGAAGTTGACATAACAAACATTTACTTAAGGACAGACAGTCAAATTTGTCTAACATGGGTGACCAACATAGATACAACTTCTTGCAAAAATATATTTGTGAAAAACAGACTAACAGAAATCAAAACTGCAAACACAAACCTTGGTATCAAATTTAGGTACATAAAAACAAAAGAGAATCCTGCAGACTTTTTGACAAGAGGGCTCTCTTACAAGCTGTTGAAAACAAATAAAATCTGGTATGAAGGGCCCGAATGGCTAACATGTGAGGATCTTTGGCCAGCCAAAGTAGTAACCTCACACTCAACTCTACAACAACTGAAAAGATCACTGAGGACAAACCTATATTTGACTCTCACCTTTATTCAGACCTCAACAAACTCTTGAGAATTACAGTCTATTGCTGCAAGTTTGTCAATAGCTACCTTCTCAAACACTGTCCTCAGAAGCCTTTTCTAACTTAACAGAAACTGCAACAAAATACTGGCTCAAACAGATACAAGCTTCAGAATTTGACAAGGAGTTGAAGTATCTTAGGTCCAGTAGCACATTAAACAAAGGTATTCCTTCACTTGTCATGGATCTAAATCTGTACCTGGATACAGAGGGTCTGATAAGGTGTAAAGGAAGGCTTAACAAGTCAACTTTGACTTACAACTCTAAGCACCCAATTCTTCTTCCAAGGAGAAATCACTTCACAAAACTCATCATCAGGGATACCCACAACAAAATACACCACATGGGAGTCCCACAAACCCTGACAGAGCTGAGAAAAACTTACTGGCTACCAAAGGGTAGAACTGAAACAAAGAAAATTTTAAACACATGCATTCCTTGTAAACGTATCCATTCACGACCCTTTAAGACCCAAGCCCTCCAGACCTACCTGTGGAACGAGTAACATTTACTCGGCCATTTGAAACCACGGGTATTGACTACACTGGAGCGGTAAATGTGAGTTTTGGAGACAAAATGGATTCAAAGGAATACAAAGTGTACATTGTACTCTTCACCTGTGCTGCCACACGTGCCATATGTCTAGACATAGTAGAAGATCTGACAGCAGAAGCTTTTATTGCTGCTTTCAGACGATTTTGTGCACACAATTCTGTACCCAAAACTATATGGTCAGACAATGCCACATACTTCAAATCTGGTGAAAGAATTATTCATCAGATTTGTGACAGTGAAACAGTACAAACTCATTTAACCAAACACAACATAACCTGGAAGTACATTCCTGTTAATACACCATGGTATGGTTCAATTTGGGAAAGAAACATACAAACTGTAAAGAACTGCCTTAAAAAGACTATTGGGACAAAACATCTACAACTTTTTGAACTCATGACTATTCTGTCAGAAATTGAAAATGTTGTCAACAACAGACCATTAACTTATGTGGGAGATGGTATTAATGAGCCAGAACCTCTCACACCAAACCACCTAATTAAGGGAGAAACAGTAAACATGTTACCAGAATCTGAACATAACAGTACAGAGGATCCAGATTGGGAAATAGGACACAAAGACTCAACACAAAATACCAACATTTGACACAAATCAAGACTCAATTTATAACAAAATGGAGAGAAGAATACTTAACAGTCTTAGAGAAAGACATAAACAATTAACAAAACAAAGTGGAATGATTCAGTCAAAATTGGGGACATTGTGTTGATACATGACAAGACACCAAGACAACATTGGTCAATGGGAAAAGTCTTGGAACTCAAAACTGGTGAAGACGAAGTTACCAGGGTTGTAAAACTGAAAACAGCAACTGGTGAGACCACCAGAGATATCACATTACTATATCCTTTGGAGTGTGGGGCTAAATTAGAACCATTACCCCAAAGGATGGATCAGGATACTATTGGGGAGGAATCTCTCAATGTGCCTGATGTAACTCAGACTAAACCAGACAGGCCTCAAAGAAAGACTGCTTTGAAAGCCAGAAAACTTTTACAAGAAAAAATTAAGACTGGTGACTTATAAACCTTACACAAACTGAGCAAAGTTAAAATGCTTAATAACTTTACTTTAATCCCATAAATTTCCTATACCTAAAGGGAGTCAAACTGATTGACATAACTTTAACTAAACTTGAGAAGTTGGCCTCTTGAACTTTCCTATTTGAATAGGTCTTGAGTAACCTCTCTTCCTAAATTTCTACTTCATTCTTTTGATTCATTTTTTTACATGTTTTACACAGTTTGTCAAAAAATTTTGATCTATAACATACAAATTTTTCTCCGGCCCCCCCCAGTATATGGAAAAACTATACGCGCTCACAACATGGTATCATATGTGGTACATTTATTTCATAATTAAATATAAATTATTAATTAATTGAATTAAATATCTATACAAAAATGCCTCGGGATTGGCGACATAGCCTATTGGGAATGAAATAATTGAATTGCCATACGTACAAAGAACCTGTATGTATGAATCAGCCTCACATAGCAACAAGAAAACCCAATTTATTGTTTAGTCTACCACAGGAGTAGACCAAACAAAAATTTGCTAGTTCGGCAAATAATACACCAGAACCAAGGAACGGCTCTCAGGGCTGTTTATGTTACAGCGAAGCTTTAAACAGGGAGGATGTTTTCCCCCAGTCTGAGTGAATTCCTTATAATATAAAACCTAGTGACTATAAAAGGATAGGCCTATTCCTTCAGGGGTTTATATAGTGACTGCCTATATTAATTACCTTAAGTAAATTCGCCGCGTAACTCCATCGTGGCGGCCCTACACCGAAAATGATCGTAACGCCCTACATCGAAGCAAACAAGGACCCAGCAAAAATAAGGTGAGGCAATTTCAGTTTTCATTAACATAAGGTGTCCCAAATCCCGGCGCTAAAATTACCGTAATCACTTAAATATAAAAGGTCCTTTAACAACCTACATATTTATAACTCTCTAACGAAAAAGCATAGGGCTTTTGTCGGTAACCCTCCACTGAAGTCTGTTGGAAATTTCCAACGGATGAGGGCACAGGCAATCAACTCATAGCCCTATATAGTTTTTTCATAGACGTGAAGCTAATGGGCCTATAATTGCTAGGTACTGTGCGGTCGCCTTTTTTAAAAATAGGCGTGACGTTAGCTAATTTGAAGTCTTCAGGAATAATCCCCGTTTCGAGTGACTGATTAAAAATCTTCGTTAAGGGGCCTACGAAAACGTCTTTCAAATGTCTGGGATAAAAAGCGTCAGGGCCTGGAGCCTTGCTAACTTTTAGCCTATCGATATAATGCGCAATCACACCCTCGTAAACAGTTATTTCATCCAAAAGTGTCTCGCTACTAAATGGAACGATATCGTCCACGTCTGGAACATTATTTACGTCTTCTACGGTAAAGACTGTCGCAAAAAAGTTATTGAAAATACCCGCCATCGCCTGAGCGTCAGAAGCCAAAGCGCCGTTAACATCCACTAGAGGGCCTATGTTATCTTTTATCGGCTTACGATTATTGACGTATTCAAAAAACTTTTTTGGATTATGTTTACTATCCGCAGCTATAAGTATCTCTAAATTATGCTTAGCATTCCTAACTGATCTTTTAACCTGACGTCTAAGCTCGATATATCTATTAAAGTTAGCTGCCGTGCCATTGCGCTTATTAAGTCTATACGTTCTGTTACGCTCGATTATGAACTCGCCTATTTCCCTTGTCCACCACTTGGGCCTACCAGGAATAAACTCCCTTTCAATATTCATAAAACTTTCTTTAAAGCCTCCCAATACAAATTTGTGTCATTACCCATAAATAAGTTATCCCAGTCCACTACTCTCATCCTATCCGCAAAATTATCAAAATTAGCCCTACGAAAATCAGGGACTTCTATTACGTTACTATCCTTAGTGTTTCCTATCAATAACTTAAACCTAAGAATTTGATGATCACTACATCCTAAACTCTCGCCTACTTCTAAACCTTCGACTATATTTTCGCCGTTCATCATCACCAAATCTAAAATATCGTCACCGCGCGTTGGTTCGGTAACCATTTGTCGTAAAAATTATCTTCCATGAACTCAATCAATCTCAAACTCTCCTCATTACCAGTAAAAATCTCGTAATTAACATTAGGGCAGTTAAAGTCTCCGACAATTATACTATTCCGATTGTCAATAAAGTTACCAGGAAGTGAGTAAAATCTAGTATCGGTATCGAGGGGTTGAACGGGAGGTCTTAAACAACAAAAAAATTAAAACTAATACTACGCGCCCTAACTTCAGCGCATAATTGCTGCCGGAAAATCTATCTTAACCTCGATAGCTCTAAGTGAATTACGAATGTACAGCAAAATGCCGCCACCAAACCTATGTAACCTATCATTAGTAGAGTTTAAAACCCGGTATATCAAGTTCCCCCAACAAGTCCCGAGTCACGGTATTTAACCACGTTTCAGTGATAGCAACTATATCGTAGTTGCCGGAATAAATTATCGCCTTAAATTCGTTTAATTTATTTCTAATACCTACTACGCGCGTTACAATAAAAGACGTTTAAGTTATTTTTTACCACGGGCCGGCGTTCATGTCGGGCCCGCGTTCCCCGGACCCACAACGTTTAAAAAAGGCTTCGACCTATACAGCTTTCGTAGGTTTTCGTCAATTAACCTACCTAGCCTAGCATTACCTATTTCATTAAAATGCACCCCATCTTTTATAAAAAGGCTAGGATCACTGAATTCGGACCACAGCTTTACGAAGGGTACATTTTCCTCAGCACAAATCTCTAATTTATTATTCAAAAATATTGTTTTTGACGTAATCCTAAGACCCAAACCGTGCCTAGGGGTAATACCTAGAACTAAAGACCTATCTGACCTCACCTTCAGGGACCTAATTAACCCCCTATATCTCTCCAAAAGGTCAGGCACTCTCGTATCGGGCCTATACGAGTCGTTGCCTCCTACCATCGTCACCAACATCGAGTGACGGGAGACAACATCAATCCTATTCACTTCGTCTCTAACTCTGTCAACCCTGACCCCTGGGAGACAGACCCTCCTCCTCTTGGTTGGATGCCGTTCAACGAACTCTCTGTCCATATGGCGCACTAAAGAGTCCCCAATTAAAATAGTTTCCCCCTCATTCACGTCCCTTTCCAAATGGGCGAAAGGGTTCAAAACCTCGATAGGGGGTGGATTCCTATCACCTAACGTACGTGCCTAGCTCCACCCTTAACCCCTTCCTCAACTCTATCCAACCTTCCCGACAAGCTACCTAAACTAGAAACTAGGTTACGCACCTCACCCTTCAAATTACTAACGTCTTCAACGTTAGTATTGGTTCGGCTTTCGTCAACCGTAGCCCTACCCCTACCCTCATCAAGCGTTGCAAGTCTTTCCGTTACCTCACGTACACTGCGTTTTATGTCAACTATTTCCTCCATTAACTCGCAAAAGAAACAAACTGATCTCTCGGTAATCGCCATAGGACCGCCGTTATAATCTTTAAATTCCGAATACCACCGGTTTACCCCACACCTAACACACGACGCTTTCTGCGACGGCATCGCGCAGTTAAAAATTAGTTTATAACCGTCACAAGTTTAAGTTAAATTAAGCCGGCACGCTATGAAAACTTCTAAATCGCCAAAAACCACTAATATTCAATTACGTAACTATAACAATGTGAATATAAACGCAAGTATATAAAATTTAAAACTTTCCAAAAGTAAAATTCTTAGCAATATACAAAAGTAGATGCAATATCAAAGCTCAGGAAATGCGTCCGTTCAGTACAGAGTTTAGTAGTTGGATAGGTGACTATTCCCCCGCGTTCGGATGATGTAGCGACCCGTAGGTGGTTCTGATTCCAGTAAAATTGAGTTCCCTCTGTCACGCGACTTTAAGTAACGATGTTTCGGGTGGTTTAATTTCCCCCGTAACCGGCAAAAAGGTCGTGTGACAAAGAGAACCTGCAACTTTGTGGGATCCAAATTACGGGTCGCTACATCTGAACTTGGAGGACGGTCATCCAACCAACTACGACCCATACCCAACGTCGTTTAACTCCGCTGATCTGACAGGAAGCGGTGTTGCGACGTGGCCACGATGTAGCGCTAGTTTAGATGCTAGAAATGAGGTTTTAAAACTACTCCAAAACCCACATCATAGGGCTTAGTGACCTTCTTGAGGTGCAGTAGTTCATTGACTGAGGATTATGGCAATGCAAAAAGAAAAAGAAAAGTTTGTACACTTAGAGATGAGTGGGGATGATTAAACTTCCTAAGGAGAAAATACATCTTGGACGTGGCTGAAAGTAGGTGGAATGGTAATGGTAGAATTAGAGATTATACGCGATTTACGAAGGTAGACAATATTTAAGGGGATGTCTGTCTTCGGCGGGTGCAGTTGCTGAGGAAATAATAATAATAATAATAACAACTTTATTTCAGACTCAACAGGTACAAACATTATACAAGTGGTCCATAGAAAGTTGAGAGACAGTTGCGTACGCCAATGCTTCCAGATTTGAGATCTATAAAATATATCGGATCAATCCACTAACCATGGCTTCTATTATCTTATTGATTGACTCACCGAGCCTACTGATAAATCTAAATACAAAATTGCGTATGACACTGGCACAGTTAGGCACCTTATTGACTACAAACAGCCAGGGCCGTAACTAGGGTTTAGAAATTAGTGGTCCAGATTTTTTTCGAGCGCGGCGGGACGAGCAAAATTCAGACCAAAATGACATCTACAAACACAACCCAAGCTATACACTAAACACAAAACCCTTGTCTATAATTAAATACTGTACAAAGGGACCTGTTAGCAAAAATACTTTTATTAAAGCTGCACGGAGAACGGTTCAGTCTTTTTTTTTTTAGGAAATAATTACCGAGGTCCGGACCTCGGTGACCTCATAGGTAGTTACGGCCATGCAAACAGCATACTAGAAGGAGCACCATTTATAAATCTAGTTCTTAATAAAATCCTAAAATTATTATTATAGGCAACATACAGTTTCCTCATTTTATACATCTTGTAGTTCCATCACAAATAAACTGTGTACATTGGGGTACAAAAAGTGTTGAACAAGATCAAATTAACATCTAATTTACACGCACGAAATTTTCTAATCAAAGTATTTCCCTGAGCATATACAGGAACACCTCAAAATTCGTCGTTTCGCAGATTCGTCGTCAATCTTTTACTACCTATAGTTTCGCAATCTGTCGTTCATATTCGCAGATTCGTCGTTTTTTGAAAAAATGTGAAAAAAACGATCGAAATTGACGAAATTCAACTGTTTACCAACGCAATATACATTATATTTCATCGAAAAACGAGTAGAATTTGATTAATTAATCTGTTTAATAACATAATACAGTAAAATGTTTTCTCATTGAAACATGTTATAATCTACCTCGAATTTCGTCGTGTCATTCCAGAACGAATTAACGACGAATTTCGAGATATTCCTGTAATTGTCTACATTGCCTTACAATATCACAATCATCCGAAAGACTATCAGTTAGTACGTGGCCAAGATACTAAGTCTGGTTCACTTCTGACAGCACCATACCATTCAATTGAAAATACGAGGGCCACTCAATATATTTTGCCCCTTTTTTTTCCTTTCCAAGTTTCCTTGTAAGTTCCAGAAATTTTGCACACAAGTAGTTACCTACCTTTTCTACAAGTTTTTATTTTTCAACATAGTCTCTATCCTTTTCTACGGCTTTCCTCCACCTCGAAACAAGGGCCTTTATTCCTTGCTGATAAAAGTTCGCTGGGTTCCGCTGGAGCCACCTCTTAACCTCCTCAACAACCTCATCGTCACTCTAAAACTTTCTTCCACGAATAGCATCCTTCATTGGCCCAAACAAATGGAAGTCTGACGGTGTCAGATCCTGGCTGTATGGAGGGTGGGGTAACACAGTGAAGCGCATTTTTGTGATGGTCTCTCTTGTTTGCAAACTGTTGTGTGGTGTTGCGTTATCGTGCAAAAGAAGAACGTCTTCCAGTTTTCTTTCCGGTCGAACTCGCTTTATACGTCTCTGGAGTCTGTAGGCCCAGGGTAGCAATATATGCCTCCGAGTTGATTGTTTGTTCTTCCTTCATAATGTCCACCAGAATCACTCCTTTCATGTCCCAGAAGATGGTGGCCATAACCTTAACTGCAGAGGGAGTCATTCTGAACTTTTTCTTGCGTGGGAAGTCTGCGTGATGCCACTCCATGGATTGGCGTTTTGTTTCAGGTTCAAAGTGGTGTACCCACGTCTCATCTCCAGTCACAGTTCGTGAAAGGAAGTCATCCCCTTCTGTCTCGTATCGAACCAACGACTCAGAAGCAATTTCTTTTCTTTGGGCTTTGTGATCTTCAGTCAGTTGGCGAGGAACAAACCGTGAACACGCTTTTGAGTATCCCAGTTGCTGAATTATAAGTATTCACACTTCCTTCACTAATTCCTAGCTCCAGTGATAGCTCCTTGTATGTGATGCGCCGATTTGATCGAATGATGCTGTTAGCACGTTGCACAGTGTGAGATGTCACAGCCGATGCCGGGTGACCGCTGCGTGGCTCATCATCGAGGCTGGTTCTCCCCCTCTCCGATGATCTCACACGTTTAGACCAGCGTCTAACTGTGCTTCGATCAACAATAGCACCTACGTAAACGTTTTGTAGACGTTTGTGAATATTTCCAACTGTTTCCTTCTCTGCGGTTAAGAACTCGATAACAGCTCTCTGTTTACGACGCACATCACTGTCAGACGCCATTTTCGAAACTGCTTTAACCATCGGTTTTATACAAGGACGTTTAAAAGCGGTTTTATACAAGGATGGGGCAAAATATATTGAGTGCCCCTAGTAATAATAATAAGGGCAAAAATGTGGCACTTTAGTTAAGAACATTTGAAATAAATGGAACATTTTATTTTAGATAAAAAGAATAACACTATTTCAAAAGAAAGCTCCCTCAGACATCATCATCATCATGGTAAAGTAGTTTAAACTATAAATATGACCCATTATCTTAAATATTTATTAGTCTTTCAAACGTACAGTCAGTCATTCTGTCCTGAAAATTTTACCCCCAATACCCTAAACACGCGCTCCACAGTGGCACAAGAGGCAGGAATACGTTTGGAACCAAACCAGATATTTCAACTTTCAACGTGGGGAAAATTAGGCTTGAAACTTTTTTTTTATTAAAATATTGCGCAACTTTCAATTTGCTTGAGGCCGAAAAAAATTATTTAATTGAAAGTAATGGTATCAATTACCTTGGTTTCCCAATGTAATTAATTACATTTCACGTAGTCAATTACAATTATCAATTACATGAAAAAATTAATTATATCAATTACAATTACAAATTACCCAATGCCGCCTCCTGACAGCGCCATACCATTCAATTGAAATTCAGGAAATTTTATATACTTATCCTTGGTTCTTATAATCATACGACTTTTAGTGGGGTATTATATTGTCATTAGCCTTCTCATACCTTTCACAAACTTTCAGAAGTGTGCTGAGCCCTTTTACAGATGGAGAAATAAGAACTAGATCTGATAAACACTGAATAAGCAGCGAGATAATATCCCTCCCTGTCTGGCAACATTCGTTACAGAAAATGGCTCTGAATTGACCCCCACCCCATCTTACAATCATTGTCTGGTGATTATACCAGATTTATTAATATACGGACCAAGTAACCAGGTATATTACGATTTACTAGTTTCATAAATAACTTTTTATTATTAACTGGTCGAGATCGCCCCCCCCCCCCCAGGAGACGTTTTGGAAATTGCCGGGGCAGTAAGGGGGGGCGCTCAGGAAAGTTGGGGGCAATAGCGGTAAGAAAGCATTCACTGTTTCCAGAACACTCGCATTTGTACCACCTTTCCCTCATAAATGGTCACGTGACACATTGCTGCTTTGTTCAGCAATAGTTTTTTGAAACATAATGTGTTATAATGTTTCAGACCAACAAAGACCCTAGGATCCACTCATGGCTGGTTTACCTAACCATGTTTGTAATTGTGTATTGCGCATGTCCTCCGTGGTAGCGGAGGGACCTACAATTTTACGTGGGTTTCGAACCACAAAAACCTTAATTTTACTACCTTAAACTATGTGCATCTAATCGATTTTTAAGAGTGTTCATAGATGTGCTACTAATTACTTCTACTGGCAAACTATTCCAGCTATTTACTATTCTATGCTATCTCCATTTACTTTATTGAACCCATTCATAATTTTATAAATTTGGATTAGATCACCTCTTAGCCTCCTGTTCTCGAGTGTAGTCAATTTTAACTCCTTAAGCCTATCCTCTACGACTTGTTTGACCTAAGCGACGGAATCATCTTAGTTGCTCGTCTTTGAGCTCTTTCGATTTTGTCTATATCTTTGCGCATATGCGGATTCCAAAACTGCATCGCGTAATCCAAATGGGGTCTAACTAATGATTTATAAAGAGGAACAATAATATCGTGCGATTTGTACTCAAAATTCCTAGCTATAAAACCTAGCACTTTGTTCGCCGTATTGACCGCTGCTGTACTTTGTTTCGCTACTTTTAAATCACCAGTGACTATAACTCCTAAATCTTTTTCCTGCTCTACGCTTGCCAACTCCTTACCTGACATACTATCCGCAAAATTACCATTACGCAAACCTATATGTAAAATTTTGCACTTATCGACGTTAAATCTCATTTGCCATGTGACCGACCAATCTACGATTTTATTTAAATCTTCCTGGATATTACCTCTATCTTCTCCATTAATCGCCCTACCACCCAACTTCGTGTCATCCGCAAACTTTGAAACTGTACTGACTAGGCCGACATCTAAATCGTTAATATATATAAGAAAAAGCAAGGGGCCCAATACAGAACCTTGAGGAACGCCGCTCGCTACATTAGCCCAAGATGACTCAGCTCCATCAACGACCACCCTCTGTTTCCTACCTCGCAACCACTCTTCTATCCAATTTATTACTACACCTCTGATTCCATGAGCCTTAGTTTTTTCAACGAGTCGTTTGTGCGGTACGGTATCAAACGCTTTTTGAAAATCTAAATGCACTACATCTACCACCCGATGACTATCGTAAACTTCAACCACGCTTTGGAAAAATTTTAAAAGATTAGTTAAGCAAGATTTGTTTCGCCTAAAACCGTGCTGCGTATTTCTAATCAAGTTATGCAATTCTAAGTGTTTGACTATACAATCCCTAATTATCGATTTCAGTAGCTTACCTACAACAAACGTTAAACTGATTGACCTATAATTTCCCGCCTTTCTTAAAAATAGGAGTTACAATTGCTAACTTGAAATTGTCTGGTAAGCAGTACGCACCCCTCAGAAATAGACGCATTAAAAATCTTTGTTAACGGCACAATATCTTCTTTTAATTCTTTTAGTTGCCTGGAATATATGGAATCCGACCTGGTGATTTAAACATTTTCATTTTACAAATATGTATAGTGCAGTACCTCCCTTTCATTCACCGCAATATTATCTAAAGTATTACCATTATCGAAAGGTATTATGGGTACGAAGAACGTAGGGATATTCGGTACATCTTCTATTGTAAAAACTGACGTAAAAAATTCGTTTAGCAGAGTAGCCATTTACTTGTCCTCGGAAACTAGCTCACCGTCAGAATTTCGCAACGGTCCTAACACGCTCTTTACTGGGTTCCTATTGTTAAAGTACTGAAAAAATCGCCTTCGGTTTTCTTTGCCGTCACGAGCTATGGAAATTTCAAAATCGCGCTTGGACTTTTTTATTAAGCTTTTCGCTTCACGCCTTAAGGATATATTTTTTTTTGTATTGGGGCGTTTACCGCCATTTCCCGCTATACGCTAGCGGATATCATGGCGAAGCAGAATATGAGAAAGAGAAACGGAGACGGGGGAAAGGCACTAGAAGTGGGAGGACCGCGGACGACGGGTGAGAAGTCACCTAAAGCTCAGAGAGGAGGCGAGATTGGGAGAGGAAAAGGAAAAGACGGTCAAGCGAGAAGAGAGGGCTCTCAGCGAGCATAAGACGTAAACGGTCGGGGATGGGGAAATCAGAGAGGAACGGGAAGGCGCAACGACGTACTGACGACAGGGTGGGGCATTCCACAAGGATGTGAAAGACGGTGAGGGGCGACTGGCAGGAGGCGCAACAAGGAGCCTCCTGCCCGGAATAAGATAGCCGTGCGTGAGGCGCGTATGGCCGATGCGAAGCCGCGCAAGGACGACCTCTGTGTCGGGAGCGGTGGAAAGAGGACGCCCAATATGACAGGCGGGGGCGGATGGACCAGAGTTTATTTCCGGTGCATCGTCCCAGGACTGCTGCCATATGCGGTCGTAGAGGGACCGAAAGACCTGCACATAGTCAGAGAAGGGGAGGCATCGAGGCGGCGGACCGGGCTGTGCGGTCAGCCGCCTCATTACCGGAAACACCGACATGGGCAGGAACCCAGCAGAAGGTGACCCGATCCGGTGAACGGTGTGCAGGACATGGTACTCCTGTTGAATAATGCGTACGAGGGGGTCCGGGGAATCATAGCGCTCGAGCGCTTGAGGGGCGCTCAGCGAGTCCGAAAAGATGGTACAGGAAGACCGCGAAAACCCGATACCAGACGGAGGGCTTCCAGAAGGGCAAAGAGCTCCGCGGAAAAGATGGAGGCCTGAACCGGCAGGGGGATACCCCGGAGGTAGGTGACAGCGACGGAGAGAAGACGGCGGCCGCGACACCTGCAGGGGAGCGCGAGCCGTCGGTGTAGACGGGAACATCGTCCGAGTGTACGGGAAGATGGGCCAGAAAAGAAGACCGGAGGACGGTAGGAGGAGACTCCTTACGCAGGCCACGGAGCGCCTGGCAGCGGCAGATAGGGGTGGTCAGCCAGGGGGGCGACAGGTCGAAGGAGAAAGGCAGAATAGAGGGTGGGGGGAACCCCAGGGACGAAAAGATGTCGGCCAGGGAGGCAGCGAATGCCACGTGTCAGCCGGGGTAGCGCCTGGGAGATCGCGGAGAAGAGTAGGGACCTCGGGAGGCGGCAGATGCGAAGTAACACTTCGCCATGAGAAGGCCCCGGCGAAGGGGCAGGGGGGGGGTGTCCGCAGTCCACCTGAAGACTAGCGACAGGGGACGAGCGGAAGGCACCCGACGCCAGGCGAAGGCCACGGTGGAGAAGAGGATCCAGCATACGGAGTGCCGGAGAGGAGGCGGAGCTGTAGACCACACAGCCGTAGTCGATGCGGGATTGCACCAGGGAGGTGTACAGGCGCAGCAGCGTACGCCTGTCCGCCCCCCAGGTCATGTGGGACAGGTGACTCAAAAGGGAGAGGGTGCGGCGAGATGATTGCCGCAACCGCCTAAGGTGTGGAACCCAACCGAAAAATTCGTAGAGGGTCATACCCAGGAATCGAACGGATGGGACGAGGGGAAGAGGAGTGCCGGCAAGGGTAAGGGCGAAGGTATGCGACAGACGGAGGCGCCGAGGACGGAAAAGCATAGCCAACCGAGGACGCCCAGCGAACCACCGCGTTGATGGCTAGCTGGAGTCGACGTTCAGCCAAAGACGGGAGGCGGCCAGAGCAATAGATAGCCAGGTCATCGGCTAGAGGA
Source organism: Bathynomus jamesi (assembly GCA_023014485.1). Taxonomy (NCBI): domain Eukaryota; kingdom Metazoa; phylum Arthropoda; class Malacostraca; order Isopoda; family Cirolanidae; genus Bathynomus; species Bathynomus jamesi. The sequence goes on from JAJOZX010008499.1 coordinate 168,952, forward strand.
GCTACGAACGAAGTAGGCAGGACCGTAGCGACTGTGGTTCATCGCTAGTGAGAAACACAGGACGCTAAGGACACTACCCTGAGGGACACCCTCCTCCAACGGAAAGCGGTCAGAGAGGGTAGAACCGATGCGGACGCGGAAAGAACGGGCGGACAAGAAGTTATAAATAAAGGAGGGAGAAGCCTACGAAACCCAGGGAGCGTAAGCAGTCAAAGACCGCGCTCCGCCGAGTAGTATCGTAGGCCTTCTGGAGGTCGAAAAAGACGGCGAGTACAAAGTGACGCCGGGAGAAAGCCTCCTGCACGTCGTGGCTAAGGAGGGGGGGGTCGGTGGTAGACCGGAAGCGCCGGAAACCAGCCTGGGTAGCAGGTATTGGTCACTCGCCTCCAGAGTAAGGGACTAGCCGCGAGGCGACTATCGCCTCCATAACTTGCAGGCGCAGCATGTCAGGGAAATGGGGCGATAGTTCGACGGGAGTGAGGGGTCTTTATCGGGCTTCGGGATGGGGACGACGATGGACTCACGCCACCGGTCCGGGAATGAACCCTCCAACCAAATCCGGTTTATAGAGGTCCAGTACAAAGCTGAGAGCAGAGGGGTGGAGGTGCCGTAACAAGTCATAGGGGATATTATCGGGGCCGGGTGCGGAGGAGCGTCGGGGGCGGAGGGCCTCCCGAAGCTCCGTCATGCGGAAGAGGTGATTATAGGGGTCATCCCTATGAGGTGGAAAATCCGGTGGGTCGCGGCGGGAATGGGGGAAATCGGAACTGGAGATGGCTGCGAAGTGCGCCGCGAGTGCGTTCGCGACGGCCTCCGGATCGGAGACGAACTCGTCGTCCCCGACCCGAAGCACCGGGGGTCGAGGGGGGACACGGGTCCCCTCAAAGCTACTAGCACCTTGCGCCAAACAGTCGAGGAGGAGATCCCGGACACTAACTCCGCCAGGAGGTACGCCTGGCCAGTTTCAGGACCCGACAAGCCACTGCCTTCAGGCGCTGAAACTATCTTGTGCTCCAGCTGGCGGGTCCGGTAGAAGCGGCGGCCGGCACGGCGCCGCTCCTGAACGGCATGGGAGCACTCTGGGGTCCACCATGGGACGCTTCGCGGCCTGGGGGAGCCAGAGGTACGGGGGATGCAACTGGCGGCAGCCGAGAGGATCTTACTCTCGAGGAAGGCGAGGGCCTCACTGACGGAGGGAAAGGCAGGAATTGATGGCGAGATCGCCGTGCCCCTCGCGTATGAGGCCCAGTCTGCTCGGGCGAACAGCCAGCGCGGGCGGACAGAGGTAGGGGGGAGGAGACGGCTCGGGGTAAGACACACTGGGAAATGGTCACTGCCGGAAGAATCCGGCAGGACCTCCCAGGTGAACTCCGTCACGATTTCGAGGGAAACCAGGGAAAGGTCGATACAGGTGAAGCTGTCGTGGGCCGAGTGAAGGCAGGTTGGGGAGCCATCGTTCAGAAAGGTGAACTCGAGCTCGTCCATAAGGGAGAGAAGGGTCCCGGAGAGAAAGGTGGAGCAAACGTCCCCCCAGGCCGGGTCCCGAATGTTGAAGCCCCCGAGGATCAGGAAAGGGCGGGGAAGCTGAAGAATTAGGTCACGGAGAGAATCGGGTGGAGGGCGTACGTTAGGGGAGACGTAAAGAGAGCAGACCGTGAGCTGGCGCCCCAAGGAAAGGCGCACGGCCACAGCTTGCAGGACTGTACGGAGCGGGAGGGGGCGGAAAGGGACGGAGCGGTGCACGAAGACCGCGGCGCCCCCCCTCCCCGCCCCATCGAGAGGCGGGGAAGGGAACCCGCAGTAACCGGACACTCGAGGGAGGGAACGGGATCCCAGAATCGTCTCCTGAAGGCAGAAACACGCCGGACACCTGGATGCCAGGAGAGAGGAGAGACTCTCGAGGCCTACCAGGAGCCCGCGGATGTTCCACTGCAGGAGCGAGGTATAGGGAGGGGTAGGAAAGTCAGCGTAAAGGATGGTTATGGGGTGGGTGGGCCGATCGGGCGGCCCGAGATTAAAGAGGGAATCGGAAAGCCCCGGAGTTCAGCGAGGGACGCCGAACGAGTGCGAAGGCGAGGGTCACCCCGACGAGGGGGCGATGTGGAACCAGACGCCGGCAAGTCCTCCAGAAGAGGAGTCTCCCGGACGTCCGGGGGAGAGCGATGCAGAGAAGGGGATGCGAGAGGTATCCAGAATGCCCCTCCCTTCACCGGAGGTGCGGGGGAGGCAGGACTACGAGGGGGAGTGGAAAATAATACCTTACCCAGAGGCATTGGCAGGTCGAGGAGAGAGATGGGGCGGGTCAAGCGCGGGGGCGTGCACGTCCCACCCACGCCGACCAGGCGGGCGAGTTCCCCCTCCAGTGGTTCCATCGACCGGGCCGGAGAGGGGTGTATCTCAGCCCACACCACGAGGGCCGTCGGGGTACCCCAGGGGGGAGCGTGAGGACACCGGGGCGGTAGGGCGAAGGGGGCGTTTGTGTTTGGGAGGAAGGTGATGCGAGGCTTATGGCTTCGAACCTTTCGGGGTCACCACTGGCGCGGCGCTTGCGGCCCCTACCCCTCCGTCGTGCGGCCCGCATGGGTGACGGCGGGTCACGATCCGGAATGGGGGTGGCCGAAGGCGCCGGTGGAGAGGGCGTAGAAGGGGCAGGGGGGGTTGCCGACGAAGCATCGGCGTTCGCGGAGGGAGCACGTGGGGACGCGCTGGTAGTACGGGGAGCCGCGGTAGGAGTCCGCTGGGCGGCAGAGGATGGACTGGGAGTAGCGGACACGGTGGGTGGAGGCGCGTTGGGAACCGCCGGTGAGGACGGGGTCCGGGAACGGAGAGCCTCGGCGTACGAGGCACCACGCCGGGCCTCGCAGCCACGCAACCGGTCCCGCGCCTCCCGAGCGCTGAGAAACTCTGATGAACAGAGGGCCCGAACCTCCCTTTCAAAGAGGAAGGACGGGCAAGAGCGGGATGAAGCAGGGTGTGGTCCATGGCAGTTGGTGCAGGAAGGTGGAGCAGTACAGGGCAAGGGGTGGGGAGGGCCGCCGCAGTGGACACACAACGGGGCCGGCTGACGGCAGGAGCTGCTCACGTGGCCAAACCTATTGCACTGAAAACAGCGCGTAGGATCTGGCACGTATGGTCGTACTGAGAATTCGTACGCTCGTCTCTCACCAAAGCCCCAGAATACCGAAACGGGGGGCACCAGTGAGTCGAAAGTGAGGAGCAGGCGAGGAGAAGGGGCGGTTGGGGATCGCGATCTGTCGGGAAAGCGGTACACCCTCACAACACCCTGGGAGGCGAGGTCAATCTGGAGGTCTTCCACCGGGATGGGTAGAAGACGAGCAGCGTAAATTGTGCCCTGGCACTGATTGAGGCGGGGGTGGGGGGACACCTTAATCCCGCAGCCCAGGACATTGGGGATAGCGAGCAGAGAGGAGGTTTCGACAGAGGAACGCGACCTTATCAGAATGGAGCCATCCCTCTGAGGCCGAAGGTCAAAACGAGCCGTCTCCGTCACCCCATGGATCGCTCGAAAGAGGCGTTCATGGTTAGTGGGGAGGGGCTTGGAGGAGGAGGGGCGGAGGACGAGGAACTTGTCCACCGTCATAAGGCCGAGCGAAGACGTCGGGCCAAACACCACCGGTACTTCGAGGGGACGGGGAGACGAGAAAGGCGGACGGCGACGTCGGGTCCCACGTCCCCCAGGGGCCGAGGGGGCTTGGGGCAATGAGGCCCGACCGGAGTGGGAGGCGACCGGGGCCGCGGGCTTCCCACCTGAGGGCGAAAAAGCAGGTGGGTCCCTATCGGGACGTGGAATATGGGGGGATCCAGGGGTCGGGGGGTCCACTGCAGGTCTATCCGCCACTGGCGGGGGTCGGGCAGCGGCGCCACGAGCCTGGGGAAGAGAGGGAGAGGTGGTGTCGGCAAGAAGAGCAGACGGGGTGGGCGAGGGCTGCCGACTGCCCTTACCAGACCCAAGGTCCAAAGAGGTAGTCAGAGGGAGGTCAGATGCACAAGCCGGGTCGTCAACGAGGTCCATTAGATTTGTAAGTGTTTCCATAAAGAAAATTTTTATTGTTGTTTCGCGCCCGGGGCCGCGGGGAACCGATTACCGGGGCCCAAGGGGACCAAGCGCATGCCGGCGGGGGATGGGTGCCTCGTCCCATGTAGGTACCCCCGTTTCAAAAGGGGCACTTGCAGCGTCGAAAGTTCTCCCCCGCCGGCAGCAAAGACCAAGGCCCCCCAGGGTCCCAGGCCTGGGCACCCTACCAGCCAACTTAGTCCGGCCCCGGCCATGGGAGCGAGACCCCCAGCGACCAGCCCCGGCAGCCCACGGGGCGCGCGAAGTGAACAGAGAAAGCAGAAAAAACAGGGGGGGCAAGGAAGAGGGTAAAGAGGGGAAGACAGGAAAGAGGGGGCTGTAGGATAGCAGGGTATGCTAAAAGTCCACTTCGCAACCGGGCGGGGGACCCGGCAGGGCCCCCAGCCGCGGCTGACCCCCCTCGCCACATGGAGGCAGGAGCCCGCGGGCGATCCACCCCAGAAACACCGCCCGCGGGGAGGGGGCCTTAAGGATATATACAGTAGTTGTTTCGTAACCACAATTTGTCTTTATCGCACTTATTAGCCTATAAGCCCTATCTCTACTCTTTATAATATCCCCTACTCTAGAAGTAAACCACAACTTCCACAAGGGCTTGTTATTTACTTTCGCACGCTTAATCTTGTACGGTACACATTCTTCATTTATAGTCCTAAGCACAGTTTCAATAGATTCCCACATTATTTTTGCGTTGAAGGTCCCCATTACGTTTTTCCAATTGACGCGTGACAATTCATTTCTAAATTTACAAAAGTCTGCGAGCTGGAAGTCAGGAATTTTAGTCGTTAGCTAGTTTCGAGTGACTTACTGAGAGGACAAACTCTACCATATTGCTTAACGGTTCTATTACTCGAAGATCAGTGATAAGTCTATCATCCGTAGTTATTACTAAATCTAAAATACTGTCCAATCTTGTAGGTTCCCCAACCTTTTGAATAAGAAAGCTATCCTCGAGAAAATTAACTAAATGATTACCTTCCGCGTCTCCTTGTTCTGTATCTAATTCACGTTAGTGCAATTAAAGTTACCTATAATTAAGGCCTGCTCACTACCTATTATTCTCTTTAGTTCACGATATAACGCTTCGTCCGTATATGCTGTTTGATTGGGGGGCCTATATATAACGGCAAGAAGTTTGAACTGGCTCAATTTAAGTTCTGTTATAATCGAATCTATCGGTTCTGGAATTCTGCGCTTTAATTCTACAGCGTTCGCAATATTATCTTCGATATCCAACATAACACCTCCTCGCCTACCTATTCCGTTTTTAACAAAGTCTAAAACCTCTAATTTGATACTCCGCTACAAAGTCACGTGTTTCAGTGCTAAGTCACGACTCATTTCTCGCAATTAAATCAGTCTTTGCAAGCAATTAAAGAAAAAATTTCGTTCATTTTGTTTCGTAGACCACGAGCATGTAATATGTATTGTACATGTGAAATGTTCCCACAAGTGGCACCATACACTTCCATGCAGCGTTACCATGTCCGTTCGTTTTCTCATTGTATCAGTTGCTCAGACACACTAGTACCGGACATTATATCTTAAAATTTTAGAATTTTGACCCAAATTATATATAACTTGATTGAAGGGTTTGTTCGTGGGGAACCGCAACTTAGCGAGGAATAAGAGGACGAGGAGATGGTACATGTTTATTAACAGACGTTTCAGAAAATTCAGTTTCCATCATCATTGCTAAAAATTCAAAACCAAGCGTAAAAGGTAAATAAATATGCTGAACGGAAAATTGTCCCACTGCAACTTTTAAATAATCCATCCAAATCAGCAATAAGGGATCACTGCCACTTTCACAACCACCCACTACTTCCCTCCAACTTAAAATTATCAACTCAACAAACCAACTAATCGACCTCCCCATTCTCGAATCCCTATATATCTTTATTATGAAACCAACCCTCATCGACTATAGTAGTTCTGCCTTTAACTTAAACATAGCCAGCTAAATTCTCCTACCTTACAACTAGAAAAGAAATCTGCTATCACTCCGTTTGGCTCTCCATTTCTAATATGGATATTTCAACATCTACAGTAATCATTCCCAATCTTCGTTTCAATTAGCTCATCACCCCGATAAGACCTGGTAATAAAAAAAAAAACCCGAAGATGTTGACGGATTTTTGTTTGAGAAACTACTCGGCTATTATCAAAACTTTTTTTTTGGAACAACCGAGAAATTATCACAAAATTGAATGCAGTGTGACGACAATTAAGGGGAACATTTAATGAGAATTTTGAGAATTATTGAGAATTTATTGCCAAAACCAGAGGATGACATGCGGACAATATCGAGGGGTGTAGCTAGAAGAGACAGGATAAGGAACGACAGAGCAGGGTGGTGGTGAAAGTTACGGGAATTTCAAAGAAGGTTCAGGAGAGAAGAACGGCATAGTATGGGCATGTAATGAGAAGAGACGAGAAATACGTTGGGAAGAGGGTGTTATCTATGGAAGTGCCCGGGAGGAGGAAGACCGAGGATGAGGTGGAAGGATCGCATCAGGATGGACATGAGCGATAAAAACCTGACGGAGGAGATGGCGCAGGATAGGGAGGAGTGGAGAAGTATCCGCAAGAGCGATCCCATATAAATGGGAATAATAATGCTGCTCACCACACTCTTACAAGAGTGTCGTGAGACCAGCAATAATGTGGAGACAGTACCCATGACGAAGGCGCTGGAAAACAAGCTAGAGGTGTCGTGTGGATTAACTAGATGGGATAGAGTGAGGAATGAGTTAATAAAGGTTGGACGCATATCTGAAAAAGTGCGCGAGGCAAGACGGAGGGTACATAGATATGGAACCGCCGGGTAGGAGAAGAAGAGGAAGACCTCGGAGAAGATGGATGGACAGTGTTCGGGACGACCTGAGGGAGCGGGAGCTGGATGTCGAGCTGGTACAGGATAGACAAGAGTGGAGGAGGAGGATCCGCAGCAGCGACCCCGCGCAAGTGCGGGACTAATAATGCTGTAGATGATGATTATTTATTGAGAATTTTAGAGCTGTACCGGCAATATATATTTTTTTATTATTCAGATCGATCTACTTAAAACAAAGATAAGCAAACCCAGAGCAAAGTGAGCAACACGCTTCTCTACACACGTTTCCTTTTGAGAAAATGTGTGCTGAAAATATTAAATTGTAAAAGTTGACATGACAGAATCGCCGATGCGTTTCAGACTTGTTGAAAATAGAGGGAACAAAAGCGCTCGGAAGGAGTTTAAGAAAACCATTCGGATGGTAATTCAATGGTGGGCCATCGTCTGCTTCCAAATGATATAGCGACCCGTGGCTCGGATCCCACGTAAAGCTGTAGGTCCCCTCCTTCGTATGACCTTAGATATTGCGAAGAAGACTAAATACCTTCACCATTACAATTTTTATTCAGTCTCCATTGTCAATATTTGTTTCGCTGATGAGTTTATAAAGTTTCCTCGTTCTTGTCTCCGTTTTTATGACATTTCACTCGAGTCGTATTGTACAGACCTCACAAAAGTACTTTTTATCTTGTATTTGTTTCCCTGTATTTGTTTCCCAGAAGAAATGAAGTAGATACATACTGTATCACGACAATGTATCCATCCATAAATATTTAAAGTTATTAATGTATAAATATCATTGTTGATGTTTCAACGAGTAATCAATGATATCGGCACCAGAAATGCCGGCTAAAAATTGGTCAAGAGTAAAGTATCAAACTTATACCATTCTATGCCTAATATTTCAGAACAAGATCTACAAACGTATTTCAAATTATTATTATTTAAAAAAGAATTTACTTATAAAAACAAATAAAAAACTAAAATAAATTATTAGTATTTATCGAATTCTGAAAATGTTACTAGAAAATAATAACTTGTAAATTTTAAAGGGGTAACTAAAATAATAAACAGCAAGATATTTCTATATATTACATTATATTGCACCAAATGTTAGGGGAAAAAGTTTTGTTCTTAATGAGCGAAAACAGTTTAAAATTTATTAATCAATTTCTGCACGATTCGTCTAAATAAAAATTAAATATAGGAATAGGCTCCTTCACCTTATTAAAAATCTGAAAATTATGTATTAGCCTAATTGATTTATTAAAATGTATTTAAAAAGACTGTGTATAAAGTTTAAATTCAAACTGAACAGAAATATGAATGGCATAATGCAAGGGATAAGAAATATTGAAGCGTTTGTATGATCTCAAATCTGGAAGTATTGACGTAGGCAATTGTACAGTTCATTACGCACAGCAATTCACTGACTTACTTAGTCACTGCTCCAGACAACTATTTCTTACGAACTGTACCAACGTCAGACGAAAGAAAATTAAATTTTAAGGGGGGCTTTTAGAAAACAAGATTCAGATCCGTGGGAGGAGGAGCGGTTCCTACAGAATTGCGACGACCTTTAGGATACACACTGCCCATCGCAACACGAACGCGTGTATTCCGATATTTGCGGTGTTGTCGCGATGAATTATATTTATAAATGCTATCTTTTATCATAAAGAGAATATAATTAAGGTTATAGCGTTAGGTTACGCTAGGTTCGGTTAAAGTCATTAGGTTTTTAAAATTGGGTGTGTCGCTATACAGAACTGAAAGTGTGAAAATGTCGCGGTTCTGAAGGGAAGCCAAACGTACCCACACGCGCGCAAAGACAACTGGGCATGAGTGAGGTCGAGTGTGTGATAATTGACAGGTGTCGTGGCATTTTTTATTTTTGTGAAACTTTTAGTACAACGGAACAACAAATATTACATAAGAAAATCTAGAAATACTTTGGTTGTCAAAAAAAAATACATTGCTCGTGATTGGGTTAGATTACGCTAGGTTAGCGAGCACCTCACTATTTAGTGACTTAACAGAAACCACCCTTCGAGACCTCATTTGCGCCTTCTCGGTTTGATGACACTAAGGTTAAGTTAGGTTAAATCAGGTTTGGGAAATTACTTTTTCAGATATGGATTTAAAAAATTCGGTACCTCACTTATGCGGAGATTCGTTCATTGTGCATATTTTTGTCTTCCCTAAGAATCGCAACAATCTTTGGTACACACACACACACACAAACACAGCCTATCGCGACATGTGCGTATCACGACATTAGTAGTGTTGCGGTGGTATATCTTTATAAATGCTATAGTTTAATCGTTAAAGGGGGGATATACTCGTAATTAAAGTTATACCAGATTAGGTAAGGCTTTGTGTGTGCGTGTGAAACAATAAGCAAGAAAGCAAAATAGAGGAATGAGAACTAATCAAATGGCAAAATGGAAAACTGTATACAAGATTGGTCTCGATTGGGCAGACCTGCTGACAATGTCGTGAAATAAAAAATTAAAAAAATTCATCTATTCGAAGCCAACGAATTACAGTATAGAAAAACCTCAATTTTTTTCTAATTTAATAGCTCGTCATCAATCGGACTTTATTCTCATCAATCAATCTTTATTCTCATATATGAGACCCTCCTAGGAAGAAGTAGCTAAGCGACAAGTGTAAAAAAACGCCAGAAAGACGGAACGTTGTACGAAATTTGAAAGTGATAACTAGGGCAGTCAAAAGTCAATAAAGTCAAATTGTTTCCTATGGGGCACTTTTCGCTGAAACAACTGAAAATGCAATAAAAACACCTGTAGGGGGTATATTACCAAAGTTAATAGGTCAACCAAAAGTCAACTTTTACCCGTTAGGTCAAAAAATAGCAATAAGGTAAATAAAGTCAATTTTTTGGAATAAATAATTAAAATAACTAAAAATTGGAAGGAAGGAATTGTTTGCTGAAATAGGAACTCCTCCAGAACCGATTGTAACACGTTGGGCAAGCTGGCTGAACGCTGCTTTTTATTATGCAGACAATTTTCCAGATGTGAAGACAATTGTGGAAAATTTTGAAGATGAAGGAATCATTGTTCAGAAGGCTAAAGAGAGTGTTGCTAATGAAAAACTGCCAAAGCAACTAATGTCAATCAAAATGAATTATAGTTTGATTGCTAGCTTAGTGACTAGGATGGAAGCATCTGATTGCACCATTAGAGAGGCATATGAAACCATTTCTTCTATCAACCTTGGCGAAGATATGTGTTCAGTCAAACAATACATTGAAACAAGACTCAAGACAAATGGTATTTGTGAAATAATTAACCTCAGTAGACCTGAAATCTCACCAACAGTTTATGGTCAGCTTTTGCAATGTCAACCAACAACTGCCGCTGTAGAGAGATCTTTCTCCATGCTTAATAAATTATTAAGTAAGGATCGCAATTTTTTGCCAGAAAATGTCGGCAAATACTTCATAATTTACCACAATCGGTCAACTGATGTAGAAGAGCAAGAATAAGTAATTAAAGTATCGTTTTTATTATTGAAAGTAAAGGCAACTTTATAAGGCAACTTTATAAGTCAATTTTTTCAATTCGTAAGGTCAACTTTCTTATTTTTTTCAGTCAATTTTTGACTGCCCTAGTGATAACTTTTAAACTTTTCAAAAGTTCAAAATTTATGTCACTTTCAAATTTGGTACAACTTTAACTTGCCTTTTCTGGCGTTTTTTTACTTTTGTCACTTAGCCACTTCTTCCTAGGAGGTCCTCATGTATGGTATAACGACTTGTGTTTCACAATTCCATTAATAATATACCTCGTTTACCTCGTTGTTGTTCCGTGCGTTGGTCTCTCTTCACACGAAGGTCAAGCTGGTGGCCCCCGCATCTAGGTCTGGCTTGGTGGAAGCGCGGGATGGGACAATTCGACGTGGCCAAGTCGATGCCAGGCCAAGTCGAAGCATATTGTGCTTTATTATCTTTTAAGGGTATTTTATGAAGAAAAAGTAAAGCATAAAAAATAATTAAGGTTAGGTAAGGTAGGTAAGGTTAGGTAAGGTAGGTAAGGTAGGTAAGGGTTAGGTAGGGTTAGGTAAGGTATGTAAGGTAGGTAGGGTTAGGTAAGGTAGGTAAGGTAGGTAGGGTTAGGTAAGGTTAGGTAAGGTAGGTAGGGTTAGGTAAGGTAGGTAGGGTTAGGTAAGGTAGGTAAGGTTAGTAGGGTTAGGTAAGGTAGGTAAGGTTAGGTAAGGTAGGTAAGGTAGGTAGGGTTAGGTAAGGTAGGTAAGGTAGGTAAGGTAGGTAAGGTAGGTAAGGTAGGTAGGGTTAGGTAAGGTAGGTAAGGTAGGTAGGGTTAGGTAAGGTTAGGTAAGGTAGGTAGGGTTAGGTAAGGTAGGTAGGGTTAGGTAAGGTAGGTAAGGTTAGTAGGGTTAGGTAAGGTAGGTAAGGTTAGGTAAGGTAGGTAAGGTAGGTAGGGTTAGGTAAGGTAGGTAAGGTAGGTAAGGTAGGTAAGGTAGGTAAGGTAGGTAGGGTTAGGTAAGGTTAGGTAAGGTAGGTAAGGTAGGTAGGGTTAGGTAAGGTAGGTAAGGTAGGTAAGGTTAGTAGGGTTAGGTAAGGTAGGTAAGGTTAGGTAAGGTAGGTAAGGTAGGTAGGGTTAGGTAAGGTAGGTAAGGTAGGTAAGGTAGGTAAGGTTAGGTAAGGTAGGTAAGGTAGGTAAGGTTAGGTAAGGTAGGTAAGGTAGGTAGGGTTAGGTAAGGTAGGTAAGGTAGGTAGGGTTAGGTAAGGTAGGTAGGGTTAGGTAAGGTAGGTAGGGTTAGGTAAGGTAGGTAAGGTAGGTAAGGTAGGTAGGGTAGGTAAGGTAGGTAAGGTAGGTAGGGTAGGTAAGGTAGGTAAGGTAGGTAGGGTTAGGTAAGGTAGGTAAGGTAGGTAGGGTTAGGTAAGGTAGGTAGGGTTAGGTAAGGTAGGTAGGGTTAGGTAAGGTAGGTAAGGTAGGTAAGGTAGGTAGGGTAGGTAAGGTAGGTAAGGTAGGTAGGGTAGGTAAGGTAGGTAAGGTAGGTAGGGTAGGTAAGGTAGGTAGGGTAGGTAGGGTAGGTAAGGTAGGTAAGGTAGGTAGGGTAGGTAGGGTAGGTAAGGTAGGTAGGGTTAGGTAAGGTAGGTAAGGTAGGTAAGGTAGGTAGGGTAGGTAAGGTAGGTAGGGTTAGGTAAGGTAGGTAAGGTTAGGTAAGGTAGGTAAGGTAGGTAAGGTTAGGTAAGGTAGGTAAGGTAGGTAAGGTAGGTAGGGTTAGGTAAGGTAGGTAAGGTAGGTAAGGTTAGGTAAGGTAGGTAAGGTAGGTAAGGTAGGTAGGGTAGGTAAGGTAGGTAAGGTAGGTAGGGTTAGGTAAGGTAGGTAAGGTAGGTAAGGTAGGTAGGGTAGGTAAGGTAGGTAAGGTAGGTAGGGTAGGTAAGGTAGGTAAGGTAGGTAGGGTAGGTAAGGTAGGTAAGGTAGTAGGGTAGGTAAGGTAGGTAAGGTAGGTAAGGTAGGTAAGGTAGGTAGGGTAGGTAAGGTAGGTAAGGTAGGTAGGGTAGGTAAGGTAGGTAAGGTAGGTAGGGTAGGTAAGGTAGGTAGGGTAGGTAGGTAGGTAGGGTAGGTAAGGTAGGTAGGGTTAGGTAAGGTAGGTAAGGTAGGTAGGGTAGGTAAGGTAGGTAGGGTTAGGTAAGGTAGGTAAGGTAGGTAGGGTAGGTAAGGTAGGTAGGGTTAGGTAAGGTAGGTAAGGTTAGGTAAGGTAGGTAAGGTAGGTAAGGTTAGGTAAGGTAGGTAAGGTAGGTAAGTAGGTAGGGTTAGGTAAGGTAGGTAAGGTAGGTAAGGTAGGTAGGGTAGGTAAGGTAGGTAAGGTAGGTAAGGTAGGTAGGGTTAGGTAAGGTAGGTAAGGTAGGTAGGGTAGGTAAGGTAGGTAAGGTAGGTAAGGTAGGTAGGGTTAGGTAAGGTAGGTAGGGTTAGGTAAGGTAGGTAAGGTAGGTAAGGTAGGTAGGGTAGGTAAGGTAGGTAAGGTAGGTAGGGTAGGTAGGGTAGGTAAGGTAGGTAAGGTAGGTAGGGTTAGGTAAGGTAGGTAAGGTAGGTAAGGTAGGTAGGGTTAGGTAAGGTAGGTAAGGTAGGTAGGGAAGGTAAGGTAGGTAAGGTAGGTAAGGTAGGTAAGGTAGGTAGGGTAGGTAAGGTAGGTAAGGTAGGTAGGGTAGGTAAGGTAGGTAAGGTAGGTAGGGTTAGGTAAGGTAGGTAAGGTAGGTAGGGTTAGGTAAGGTAGGTAAGGTAGGTAGGGTTAGGTAAGGTAGGTAGGGTTAGGTAAGGTAGGTAGGGTTAGGTAAGGTAGGTAAGGTAGGTAAGGTAGGTAGGGTAGGTAAGGTAGGTAAGGTAGGTAGGGTAGGTAAGGTAGGTAAGGTAGGTAGGGTAGGTAAGGTAGGTAGGGTAGGTAGGGTAGGTAAGGTAGGTAAGGTAGGTAGGGTAGGTAGGGTAGGTAAGGTAGTAGGGTTAGGTAAGGTAGGTAGGGTAGGTAAGGTAGGTAGGGTTAGGTAAGGTAGGTAAGGTAGGTAAGGTAGGTAGGGTAGGTAAGGTAGGTAGGGTTAGGTAAGGTAGGTAAGGTTAGGTAAGGTAGGTAAGGTAGGTAAGGTTAGGTAAGGTAGGTAAGGTAGGTAAGGTAGGTAGGGTTAGGTAAGGTAGGTAAGGTAGGTAAGGTAGGTAGGGTTAGGTAAGGTAGGTAAGGTAGGTAAGGTAGGTAGGGTAGGTAAGGTAGGTAAGGTAGGTAGGGTTAGGTAAGGTAGGTAAGGTAGGTAAGGTAGGTAAGGTAGGTAAGGTAGGTAGGTAGGTAGGGTAGGTAAGGTAGGTAGGTAGGTAGGGTAGGTAAGGTAGGTAAGGTAGGTAGGGTAGGTAAGGTAGGTAAGGTAGGTAAGGTAGGTAGGGTAGGTAAGGTAGGTAAGGTAGGTAGGGTAGGTAAGGTAGGTAAGGTAGGTAGGGTAGGTAAGGTAGGTAGGGTAGGTAAGGTAGGTAAGGTAGGTAAGGTAGGTAAGGTAGGTAGGGTAGGTAAGGTAGGTAAGGTAGGTAGGGTAGGTAAGGTAGGTAGGGTAGGTAGGGTAGGTAGGGTAGGTAAGGTAGGTAGGGTTAGGTAAGGTAGGTAAGGTAGGTAGGGTAGGTAAGGTAGGTAAGGTAGGTAGGGTAGGTAAGGTAGGTAGGGTAGGTAGGGTAGGTAAGGTAGGTAGGGTTAGGTAAGGTAGGTAAGGTAGGTAGGGTAGGTAAGGTAGGTAGGGTTAGGTAAGGTAGTAAGGTAGGTAGGTAGGTAAGGTAGGTAGGGTTAGGTAAGGTAGGTAAGGTTAGGTAAGGTAGGTAAGGTAGGTAAGGTTAGGTAAGGTAGGTAAGGTAGGTAAGGTAGGTAGGGTTAGGTAAGGTAGGTAAGGTAGGTAAGGTAGGTAGGGTAGGTAAGGTAGGTAAGGTAGGTAAGGTAGGTAGGGTTAGGTAAGGTAGGTAGGGTTAGGTAAGGTAGGTAAGGTAGGTAAGGTAGGTAGGGTAGGTAAGGTAGGTAAGGTAGGTAGGGTAGGTAGGGTAGGTAAGGTAGGTAAGGTAGGTAGGGTTAGGTAAGGTAGGTAAGGTAGGTAAGGTAGGTAGGGTTAGGTAAGGTAGGTAAGGTAGGTAGGGAAGGTAAGGTAGGTAAGGTAGGTAAGGTAGGTAAGGTAGGTAGGGTAGGTAAGGTAGGTAAGGTAGGTAGGGTAGGTAAGGTAGGTAAGGTAGGTAGGGTTAGGTAAGGTAGGTAAGGTAGGTAGGGTTAGGTAAGGTAGGTAGGGTTAGGTAAGGTAGGTAGGGTTAGGTAAGGTAGGTAAGGTAGGTAAGGTAGGTAGGGTAGGTAAGGTAGGTAAGGTAGGTAGGGTAGGTAAGGTAGGTAAGGTAGGTAGGGTAGGTAAGGTAGGTAGGGTAGGTAGGGTAGGTAAGGTAGGTAGGGTAGGTAGGGTAGGTAAGGTAGGTAGGGTTAGGTAAGGTAGGTAGGGTAGTAGGAGGTAGGGTTAGGTAAGGTAGGTAAGGTAGGTAAGGTAGGTAGGGTAGGTAAGGTAGGTAGGGTTAGGTAAGGTAGGTAAGGTTAGGTAAGGTTAGGTAAGGTAGGTAAGGTAGGTAAGGTAGGTAAGGTAGGTAGGGTTAGGTAAGGTAGGTACGGTAGGTAGGTAGTAGGGTTAGGTAAGGTAGGTAGGTAGGTAGGTAGGTAGGGTAGGTAAGGTAGGTAGGTAGGTAGGGTTAGGTAAGGTAGGTAAGGTAGGTAAGGTAGGTAGGGTAGGTAAGGTAGGTAAGGTAGGTAGGGTTAGGTAAGGTAGGTAAGTAGGTAAGGTAGGTAGGGTAGGTAAGGTAGGTAAGGTAGGTAGGGTAGGTAAGGTAGGTAAGGTAGGTAGGGTAGGTAGGTAAGGTAGGTAGGGTAGGTAAGGTAGGTAAGGTAGGTAGGGTAGGTAAGGTAGGTAAGGTAGGTAGGGTAGGTAAGGTAGGTAAGGTAGGTAGGGTAGGTAAGGTAGGTAAGGTAGGTAGGGTAGTAAGGTAGGTAGGGTAGGTAGGGTAGGTAGGGTAGGTAAGGTAGGTAGGGTTAGGTAAGTAGGTAAGGTAGGTAGGGTAGGTAAGGTAGGTAGGGTTAGGTAAGGTAGGTAAGGTAGGTAGGGTAGGTAAGGTAGGTAGGGTTAGGTAGGTAGGTAAGGTTAGGTAAGGTAGGTAAGGTAGGTAAGGTTAGGTAAGGTAGGTAAGGTAGGTAAGGTAGGTAGGGTTAGGTAAGGTAGGTAAGGTAGGTAAGGTAGGTAGGGTAGGTAAGTAGGTAAGGTAGGTAAGGTAGGTAGGGTTAGGTAAGGTAGGTAGGGTTAGGTAAGGTAGGTAAGGTAGGTAAGGTAGGTAGGGTAGGTTAAGGTAGGTAAGGTAGGTAGGGTAGGTAGGGTAGGTAAGGTAGGTAAGGTAGGTAGGGTTAGGTAAGGTAGGTAAGGTAGGTAAGGTAGGTAGGGTTAGGTAAGGTAGGTAAGGTAGGTAGGGAAGGTAAGGTAGGTAAGGTAGGTAAGGTAGGTAGGGTAGGTAAGGTAGGTAAGGTAGGTAGGGTTAGGTAAGGTAGGTAAGGTAGGTAAGGTAGTAGGTAGGTAAGGTAGGTAAGGTAGGTAGGGTTAGGTAAGGTAGGTAAGGTAGGTAAGGTAGGTAGGGTTAGGTAAGGTAGGTAAGGTAGGTAGGGTTAGGTAAGGTAGGTAAGGTAGGTAAGGTAGGTTAAGGTAGGTAGGTTGGTAAGGTAGGTAGGGTTAGGTAGGTAGGTAAGGTAGTAGGTAGGTAGGGTTAGGTAAGGTAGGTAGGGTTAGGTAAGGGTTAGGTAGGTAGGTAAGGTAGGTGGGTTAGGTAAGGTAGTAAGGTAGTAAGGTAGGTAGGGTTAGGTAGGTAGGTAAGGTAGGTAAGGTAGGTAGGGTTAGGTAAGGTAGGTAAGGTAGGTAAGGTAGGTAAGGTAGGTAGGGTAGGTAAGGTAGGTAGGGTTAGGTAAGGTAGGTAAGGTAGGTAGGGTTAGGTAAGGTAGGTAGGGTTAGGTAAGGTTAGGTAAGGTAGGTAGGGTTAGTTAAGGTAGGTAGGGTTTAGGTAAGGTAGGTAGGTTAGGTAAGGTAGGTAGGCAGTAAGGTAGGTAAGGTAGGTAGGTTAGGTAAGGTAGGTAGGGTTTAGGTAGGTAGGTAGGTTAGGGTTAGGTAAGGTAGGTAAGGTAGGTAAGGTGGTAAGGTAGGTAAGGTTAGGTAAGGTAGGTAAGGTAGGTAGGGTTAGGTAAGGTAGGTAAGGTAGGTAAGGTAGGTAAGGTAGGTAAGGTTAGGTAAGGTAGGTAAGGTAGGTAGGGTTAGTAAGGTAGGTAAGGTAGGTAGGGTAGGTAAGGTAGTAGGGTTAGGTAAGGTAGGTAAGGTAGGTAAGGTAGGTAGGGTTAGGTAAGGTAGGTAAGGTAGGTAGGGTTAGGTAAGGTAGGTAAGGTAGGTAGGGTTAGGTAAGGTAGGTAGTAGGTAGGGTTAGTAAGGTAGGTAAGGTAGGTAAGGTAGGTAGGGTTAGGTAAGGTAGGTAAGGTAGGTAGGGTTAGGTAAGGTAGGTAAGTACGGTAAGGTAGGTAAGGTAGGTAGGGTTAGGTAGGTAAGGTAGGTAAGGTAGGTAAGGTAGGTAGGGTTAGGTAAGGTAGGTAAGTAGGTAGGGTTAGGTAGGTAGGAAGGTAGTAAGGTAGGTAAGGTAAGGTAGGTAAGGTAGGTAGGGGTTAGGTATAAGGTAGGTAGGTAGGTAAGGTAGGTAGGTAAGGTTAGGTA